>JASCZW010008454.1:0-50693 GCA_034211315.2 Aedes japonicus
GATTTGCGAAGGAGACTCGCTGCGAAAGTGTGGGGCCGAACATCATATACATTTTATAGGCACAGTTTAAGCGAACACGGAGGATAGAAACAGAAAAATGTCCCAGCACTATATTTTTAAATAATTCTTATAAAACTTCTTTTACGAGCGTTTAGAAAATTTTGCCAAATTTTTGTCGTCACACAGCTCGAAAATGTAGTGTAAATTTCTGTTCAATATCATGCACACAATACATAAAAAAATTGCATTATACATTCCTCCCATTGCCGATAAAATTGTATGCAAACGCTCATCTTTGTTAGAAGTAGGGTAACGGGATGTAATGTTAGCCTAGCTCCTTGATTCGGCCTATGTACCAAATATGTCGTTATTTCTTCGATAATCAACAATATTATGTTGCTATCAGCATGAACGATTTATTTCAAAGCAATTGAGACATAATCAATCAATTTATTTTAATTCACTTCCGCGTAGTTTTCAATTTTCTTGACTTTTTAGACACCATGACTTTACTGGTTAAGCTGAACAGATTATCTATACGATCTTCAAATGATCTAAATTTGCCTGAATTGAACCTATAAACCGAATAATGCAGCCAAGATGTACAGAATATAGTCACATGTTATAAACTTACAGGTCACATTAGTAAAATAACGATGATTTAACAAGCAAACGGTGGACCCAATGTTAGGGACATATTGTTTTCTATGTTCCCAAATATGGCCTGTTGTATCAAAAGCGTAGTAAAAATGTTGTTATTGGTAACATTTACAATACAAATGTCTGAGTTTCGGTTAAATGTTGTTCATATGGCTCATCTTAACACAAACTAAAGGAACAAAATCTGTGTAGAGTGAATTATAATGTTTTGATTGTCGAATGACCGCTAAATCATATGTAAAACTCACTTAAGTGTTTTTAGCAGTTTGAGTATAGTTTGTATGATTTGTGAAATTGTTTGTTGGGTAGAGCGAATACAGCTGGAAACGTCTTGAATCAGAAAATCAGGAAGAAACCCGTACAAAGATTGCATTTTATAGAAAATCAATCGAATGAGACGAACTTGCATCAATGATTAGACCCAATTTGGTACCCATAAACCAACATTACATCCATATCCCTCGAAAGTTTCTGACTTTATAAAACGAGTTGTGTAGCTTTTTGTGATACATTCTACCAGATGGCTTATTAAACATATCTAAGGATGTGTATAGCTAGTTAAATTTTGTTTCCAGCTCAAATACTTTATGAGTTACAATGAAAAATGTAATCGATTGTTGCATATTAGGCTGAGTCAAGGGACACATACCCTATTTCATGCAAGTTGCTGCTTCGAGTGGAATGAAATAAACATGCTTTGATATTTACATTACAATGAAAATTCAGATTTTTTAAGTTTAGAAATTACATGTGATTGTATTTGATAACTTTAATAATGATGAAATTATTAGATAACAAATTTTTGGTTATGGATCGTTAGTATTTTCAATTTCATTTTGCAGCATTTGGCGGGTCAATGAGAGCGCAAGTCAATCCAAGGCCGAGAGTTAGGAAGGGGTAATGGCGAAGTGGTCTATGCGGACTATTTGAACGCCATGAGAGAGGATAAGGTTTAGGTTGGGGTAAGGAGTTTGTAGAGTTCTTGGAATGAGATGGCCGCGTTGCTACAAAATGACCTGAAATGTTTAATGTGTTTATGTTAAATTATGTAAGTTCGCTTCAAAAACATGTATGTTGTTAATAAAATGTCTGTATTATTTGATTTCTGTTTGATTTCTTATATACTGACTGTTATAGGACTGATGATGCAATTCTTTGTGTGCAGTCTTTGCATCCTTTCCTTACAAAAACTGCAAAACCATGGTCGGGAAGGTCCTCTGTACTTTTATCGATCCATTTCACCGCAATTCTCGGTTACCTAGACCGTGTTTGGGGCTGACGGTGCTTGAGCTTCATGAACACTCGGGGCCATAGTGGTTTCAAAATCGCCAGCAAATAGTTAGTAGCATAAAAACGAGAAGAGAAAGAAGACTTTACTATTTGATGGCATGCAGGGTGTATGTGAGATTATTGGTGATATTCTCACAACGACCCTTCGTTTCTTTGACCAAAAAATTCGAATCACTGTAACCCAACCAAACATAATCGGAACCTCTAATTCTTATAACTCTAGCACATTTTCTGCCTTAAATTGTTGTATGAACCCTAAATTTTTAGCCTACTCCTGACCTTGGGATATGTAGTAATTTCAAATCTAAAAATATTTTAAATATGAAACCTAGTCATAGACGATTCTGTTTCCTATCAGGCGGGTTTATCTTTAATTTGCTCCTCCCTTCCACTTATCTACTGTTTGGCTTGGAGGATCCATGTTCCTAATCAATCTGACCGCCTTGCAAGTACGTAATATAAAAATAATGATCTTATGATATTGTATATTTCTAACTCTTATATAAAGGGTGTATTCGATAAAAATGGCACACACATATATACTCATCAAAATTAAACTGATTATCGGATTTTCTTGAAATTTTCAGGGAATGAAGAACTACTAATGAGTTTTGATTTACAACATTTGTTTTATTCAATTTCGTCTCCCATCCCGAATGCCCGCACCTTCCTTTTCACTCCACCCATCAAATTTTGTACAACCGATTTTCCCAGTGTTTTTGTTGTTTTAACCCAAATTTTCTTCAATTCTAGCTCTGTTTTTATAGTTTTGGGATGTTTGCGAAGTTTCGTTTTCATAATTGCCCAGAATTTTTCAATTGAACGAAGTTCCGGTGAATTTGGTGGGTTCATATCCTTTGGCACAAAATTGACTCCGTTGGCTCGGTACCACTCCAATACGTTTCGAGCGTAGTGACAGGATGCTAGATCAGGCCAAAACAGAGTTGATCCTTTGTGCTTCTTAATGAATAGCAAGAGACGCTTCTTAAGGCACTCTTCCGTGTAAATCGCACCGTTTATTGTTCTGGAAGTGATGAAGGGAGCACTTATTTCACCACATCCGCAAATCGCCTGCCAGATTAGAAACTTCTTTGCAAATTTCGATAGTTTCTTCTTTCGAACATCCTCCGGAACATCGAACTTCGACTTGGCAACGAAATATTCTTGCCCAGGAAGTTGACGGAAGTCGGCCTTGACGTATGTTTCGTCATCCATCACGATGCAACCGGATTTGGTGAGCAGCTTCGTGTAAAGTTTCCGGGCGCGGGTTTTCGCAGTGATGTTTTGTTTTTCATTCCGGTTTGGGGCTTTTTGCACTTTGTAAACATGTAACCCAGCACGCTTCATGGTTTTCTGCACAAAACCGACTGACACCTTAGACTTTTTAGCGACATCTCGAATTGACATGTTTGGACGGTTCTTGAATTGTTGTACGACTTTCCTGGCCATTTTACTGTCCATTGGACCACTTTTACGACCACTCCCTTCGTTCCTTTGGACACTCAGATGCTCCTTGAAGGTTCTTATTACACGAGACACAGTTGTATTTGCAATTCCAAGCCTTTTAGCAATCCACCGGTGGGACGCCCCTGGATTTTGATTGTGAGTGCACAAAATTTTCTCACGGACTATTTCTTGTTTCGACAACATGACTGGAACTACTGAATGTATAACTATGAAACTTGGCAGAAGTTAAAAATACACTATGGATAAGATCCACTCAAATTTTTAGGTTTTTTACTCATACGATTCAAAAGTTACAAAAGATTTTCTGTGTGCCATTTTTATCGAACACACCCTTTACATGCTTGTCATCGTCATTTTTAAGTAACACTTTTCTGTGACCATGTGCTTCATTTTGAATATTCAGATAACATGAGCAAATCAGGTATTTTGGTTATTTATTCCATAAAACAAATGGACAAACAACAACATAAATTGCCACGAAAATGAAAAGTGTACATTTAGTCGTTTTCCCTAGATTGAAAGTAAGGAGCCTAGGAGTGAATTGCGACCAGTATAACACCTGATATAAGTGCGTTTATATAAACGTTCTACGACGTGAAAAAATGACTAGAATATGTGATATTTCCACTACTGGTCAGGCGTTATCTGGCTGAAATTTACATGAAACATCCCATTATTTTCGGCAAAATCTGGCATTTCCTTTATGTGCATTAGATAACGTAAAAATTCAATGTTTCTTTTTATCTATGATTTTTATAATTTGTTTTCATATAATAAACGTCACACAGTTTGCAAACAGAACATGTAATTTTCTGCGTTGTCTAATGCACATCAAGAGTATGCTAGATTTGGCAGAAATTAATGGGATATTTCATGTGAATTTAAGACAGATAACGCCTGAATCTAGTCTGTTGTATGATAGATTGCGAACATTGTTGTATGGCGCATGCAAGATTGCCAACAATTTCGTTATTTACACTTCCTTTGGCATGAAATTAATAGAGGAGAAATTTCACGCGTTGGTCAAAATTCATAATTTTTTTCTGTGAATGTATTCAGTAATATGCTATAAATCCATGGAATTCTGAGCGACACAAATCTATGTGGCCACTTTTGCTAAGCCATCGGTTAGTGGCAGCAGGAATGTTTCGTCCGTCGTAGTGGAAAACAGTTCAAGACTGTCGTGACATTTTCTCCCATGACGGTTTACTTTAGTGTGTGTTAAATTGGGTCCTAATGAAAAACGTAACATGTTATGGAAATAATATTAAAATACAGTGTAAATGTATAAAATTCTATTCAAACATGCAGAAGTACTCATTCGGAGCTAAATTATGCTCCGCATGTCTCTTAAGTAAGTGTCGCATTAACATTTCCTTCTTGGACTCACCAGTTGCAAAGACGTGGCTAGGACAGTTCTGGTGTCTTGGAAGGGGACACATCCCCTATTTAAGAGGTAGGAATTGTTCACAATTCACAATCTAAAAGCAACCAACAAAGGCGCGTCTCCAACAGTTCAGAAAATGTACTAAGGTCTGTATCCGCAATCTTCCGCACACCCCAAAACATGAATAAAACATAAATTTCGCATTATATTTCCGTTGTAGTTGTTTATTTCAGATTTATGGGATGTGTTTTAACAATTCGTGAAGACAAAACATAGTTATTCGGTATTTGCATAAAATTTTCGAACTTTGCGCTTAACTCCAGGCCATTAGGGTTTGTACAGACTCTTCAGGAATCGTAGAAGCCGTCTTTGTCCAAATTTGCTGGAAGTGTTTGATGTCTTTGATTCCTTCGCTTCTTTCCAGAAAGCTTCCGCTTCATCAGAGCCCAATATCTCTCGATTGGTCGTAGCTCTGGGCAATTTGGCGGGTTTGAGGTTTTTGGTACAATGTTCACTTGGTTTGCTTGGTACCACTCTATCACAGTTTTAGCATAGTGGCATGATGCCAAATCGGGCCAGAACTAAGGTCTTTTGATGAAGGGTAGCAATCGCTTCTGCAGACACTCTTTCTGATAGATCTCCTTGTTGATTTTTCCTGTAGTGACGAAAGATTAACTGTTTTTGCCACACGTGCAAATTGCTTGCCACACAAGGTATTTTTTGGGAAATTTTGATGCCTTCGTCGTTCTGAAATGCTCAGATGTAGCATTTCTGGCCTGCAGAATAAAAAACCAGCCCTGGAAGCTGCTTGAAATCCTCCAGGACATAAGTTTCATCGTCCATAACAACGCATCAAAACTTCGTCAAATATTCGCAGTACAAACGTCGAGCCCGTGATTTTGCTGCCAAGTTCTGTATGTCGTTGCGATTTGGAACTGTTTTTACTTTATACGACTTAAGTCCCAAACGTTGTTTTGATTTTGGACAAAACCAGGTGACATGCCTATTTTACGAGCCACCGTTCGAATGGAGAGATTTGGGTTTTCGTTAATTTCCTTTTCACCTTTCGGTCCATGACAGGATCAGCGCGTCCTAAGTTTTGTCACTTCTCCGGTTTCCTCTCCACCGTCAAACGTTCCGAAAATGATTTGAGCACATCTTGAACTGTGGATTTAGGCAAATCCAATGTTTTTGCAAGGTCCCGTATTGACAGGTCAGGATTTGCCGTACGCCCGTAAAAATTTCGCTCGCGCACTTGTTTTTCTTTCGTCGCCATCTTGAATACTAAACATGAAATGTAAACATCAATCATAATCTTTTTCATCATAGACTCTCAGCTATACCACAGTGAAATTTTTCATTCCTACGTGCAATATTTCAAAAGCTACAATGATTTGAAGGTGTCCGGATTAAAGTGTATACAGATTTCACCTCTACCCTATTGTGCGACCTGGTTTATGCTATGCTATTCAGAACTAAATTATGCCCCTCTATCCTTTCAATAATGTTTAGAACCAGCTATTTGTGAGCAAATCTTATATTAGTGTGGAAAATCCGCCTTTTCGAAGTATCGCCGATCGAACAACAACAAGGGCACAGTTATCACAATAATCCATTTCAAATGATTTCTAAATGAAACAAGATAATTTACATCTAACAGCTTTCATCTTGTCAGTAGACTGAAAAGGTCACCAAACATTAACAACATGGCCACCAATCATCGTAAAATGTTTCTAAATTCCAATCCCGCCTATGAACAACTCCATCATTCGACACCTCAACAGCCTGATGTGACACTAATGATGGAGACGCATGGTCGATATCTCATTTACATTGACCGACAGCCATGTAGGTGCCAGAACGTTTCAACGACAGATGTTTATTTATTTTATTGTGATTGGGAAGGGTGATCTTTTTTTCTTCTATGTTTCGTTTGGGTTATTAATGCGCACTCATCGAGCCATCAACGAAAATAAAAATGTTTTCCTGTTCGTCAGATGCGAAAACACTCGATGCAAACGGGAAGACAAACATCACTTTGCATCGAAGCACTGTAGTGTGGGGTAAAACATACGATTCAGGTGGAAAAGGTTTTTCCGCGTGAGAGTTTTCCCCTACCCACGAGCGAGGACAAATCACTATATTAAAAGCATCAACACCTCTTATAGATTGCCACCATGATGCTTAGACTGAAGTGCAGAAGGAGGGGCGCCTAGAGCAAGCTGGAGAGTGAAATCTAGTCGCTGGTTCCAATTCGTTGGCACCGCTTCAACTTACCAACTGGTATGCCAACCGGCCAAATGATTTGGAATGTTGACTCCCGAAAAATTTCATTCGTCCACTTGTCATCCCCGGAACACGTCGCGCAGGTACTCCGATGGATTTGTAAATGTTTATTTTTACATCACTACGAGCATCCATAAAAGTCATTCAGAAGATTTATTTCTTCGAGGTGTTTCTCCGGTTGTTTCAATCTCTTTTTTCCGCATCGAATTATATTCCACCATCAGTTAACAGCGAACAGGGAACGAGCTCACTTTCGCTTAGCTACCGTGGTGACATAGAACAGATGTTACTATATGCCGTTTTCTGCGAGAAGAATGTGCAAAATTGTCTTGTTGCCATTGAGGTACTTACGAGCGGGTGGAATTCCAACCGCATTAGATCGTTTTTTTGGAATGTTTTACAGCTGCTTCCTCGATTGAGTCATTTATTAATTCCATACGTAACGTAAGGAAAGAATACGCCCGGAATGAGGAAAGGAAATTGATGACTAATTAGGTCTTTTCTATGCATATCAGCTGAGTCCAAATAAGATGTTGTTATTCTAATACCATGCCATATAAAATTTGACTCATGTTCTTTGATGATTTACGTACAGTTCTTCGCCTTTCTCCAATGCGCTCGTATTCATCACCATTAGTTAGTAAGCTGTCCACACTTCGGTGATCAATCGGAGTTGTGCTGAGTAGATAATTTATCGCTGATTACTCTTTTACACTCTTTTCTCCCATCGACTTACCATTGGTAATAACAGCACACTGAAAGAAATCCTGGGCGCCCTCGACGATAAGCTAACAAATGACGATTTGGATGGCATGATCAATGAAATTGATGCTGACGGTTCGGGAACCGTTGATTTTGAGGGTAAGCAATTCCCATTTCCCCCCACACTGAGTATGCTAATCATTTTCTTCTCTTCTTACTTTCTTTCTAACACGCTGTGTAGAATTCATGGAGATGATGACGGGAGAATAAGCTCTTATTTTAACCGACGCCAAAAGTACCCCAACACGATTCACACCCTTGCCAGCGAAGAGAGTTGCGAAAACCAATACACAAAGCATCGATATTTAAGCATTAGTAGCGATTTCCAACATTAGAAATATCTGCATGGCCACGAAATATCAATATCGTCAATGCCTACCAGCTGTTACTTCGCTGACGTACCACTGCTTAACATTTAATTTGGAGTTCCCGAGAAACTACCCGAAGCATACTGAGTTGATCAGTATTTTGATTTTCAATCGTGCCACATCACCATGAAATGAAAAACGCCAACGCCATCGACGAGCAACACCTTCTAAGGAATGAATGTTTCTCTTGCTATTCAATCAAAAAAAATTCCAACCGATTTTTCATTTCCCTTCCGAGAAGATTCTTTTATTCATATCTTTTTTTACTTCCTTCAACCGTTTCTATCTGGAAAATATTTTTCACCTTCTGTTTTTTCCATCACTATCCTTCCTTTTCCCACGCTCTACTTTTAAATTCAAATTGACTTGCAATTGAATTTGCTCTTTAAATTGCGCTCCATCTTGTGCCACTAAGCCTTTGCTATCGCTGCTTGTTTTTCTCTCCTATCCTCTAGCAATGTTCAACATCTGTTCCTGTTTTCCTCATTCTGATGTTTTACTACACTCCTCTGTTCTTTCTCTGTACTCATCACATCTCAATTCTTCCTATTAGGTTGGCAATTTCTGACAATGATGATGAAATGCATCTTGCAAACATATGTACCACATACAACAAATTCGTATTGTTCAATGTAGATAGTATAAGAAATGGTATGACTACGACAAATAAAATGCCGTTATTTATTTATTTCTGTGTTTGAACTAGTTATGATGACTGCCCAAAGGAGATGGCGATACAAAAATAATGGTATCTTATTAATTAGTGTTGAATGCACATTGATCATATTGATATCTGAAGAACTTATCTCAACAAGACAGCAAACATTTAGGATATTAGCTGAACACAGTGCGAGCTTTGCCGCGCTTGCAACTAAATGAATGGTTTTTTTAGGAATGAGTTTTGCTAAAATATTTTCATTGCAAATGTGTGTAATTTCTGCAAAATATAATGTAGGTGTGTGTTATCAATTTAATCCTCGAATCGTTAGTTTCTAGCATTGTTTTTCTTTCTGTGTAGAAGCATTTCATAGACAAAACATTCCTGTCTGTTTGAAGGTAGTTTTCTCTTGCATAACCTTGGATTAACTTTTTGTGCATGATGTTGCACTGAGAATAACTCAAATATCCCCCATTTGTGACTAAAAAGGGGTTAAAACTTTCATCAGAAGTTATGCTGCTTATCCCAAAAATATACATTTTGTGTTTCAGTTGCCTAGATAATTCTCATGTTTGGTTGAAATTTCTGTTCCATTTCTATGAGACACCCTCTCCCCCTCAGAGAGGGGAGGGGTCTGTAACAACCAGAGAAAAATCCTGCCCCCAAAAAACCCCACATGTTGGTTTCGTTTCCTTGATTAGCTCTCGAGTTATTCAGAAATTTGAATTTCATTTGTATGGGAGCCTCCATATCAAAAAGTGAAGAGGTCTCGAACCACCACAGAAAAAATCCTACCTCCAAAAACCTCTAGATGCCAAGTTTGGTTCCATTTGCTAGATTTATTCTCGATTAAGACGGGAAAGGAGTCTCGAACCTTCATAAGAACCTTCTACGGCCCCAAAACCTCCTGCATGCATATTTTCATAACAGTAGGGATGACTTTCGCGTTGATTTAAAGTTGTGTTTTATTTGTATGAGAGCCGCCCCCTCTCCAGAGATGGAAGGAGTCTAAAACCACAGAGAAACATTTCTGTTTTCAAAAACCTCCAAATGCGAAATTTGGTTCCATTTGCTTGATTAGTGCTTGAGTTATGCAGAAATTTCAGTTTCATTTGTATGAGAGCAATATCTTCAAGATTCGGGAGGGGTCTCAAACCACCATAGAAACATTTCTTACCTCCAAAACCTCCACATGCCAAATTTGGTTCCATTTGTTTGATAAACTCTCGAGTTATTCAAAGATTTGCATTTGTATAAGCCCTCCACTTTCCTGACGGGAAAGGAATCTCGAGCCATCATATGAACCTTCTCTAGTCCCGAAAACCCTCAAAAAAATTCATAACAGGTATATGGATAATTCTCCTGTTATTATTTCATTTGTAAGAGAGCCCCTCTTTTCAGAGGGATGAGGGGTCTCAACCACTGTAGAAACATTTCTCTCCTTAAAAATCGTCCACATGCCAAATGTGATTCCGTTTGCTGGATTAATTCTCGAGTTATACATAAAAATCTGATTCATTTGTATAAGAGTCATCCCTTCCTGATAAAATAGAGGTCTCAAACCACCATCGACACATTTCTTGTCTCCAAAAACCCTCACATGCCAAATTTGGTTCTATTTGCATGATTAGTTCTCGAGATATACAGAAAATTGTGTTTCATTTGTATGGGAGCCCCCACCCCTCCCTTTCCAGACGAGAACCTTCTCCGACCCCAAAAACTCCTGGATAAAAATTTTGACAACAGAAGGAATAATTCTCACGTTTTGTTCAAATTTGTGTTTCATATGTATGAGACCCCTCCACCATACCAGAAGAGGAGGGTTCGCGAATAACCATAGTAACATTTTTTGCCTCTCTACATGCCAAATTTGGTTCCATTCGCTTGATTAATTCTCGTGTTTTGCAGAAATTTAAGTTTCATTTGTACGAGCCCGAGCAAAGGATTATATCCTTTGGAAAAATAGCAACTATATCTTATCTTCAAAATATGTGTCAACTTATACCCTAAAAGCTTATGCTAAGTTTTCAAATTCAAATTGAAATAAAAAAGTTACAGCAAAATAACTGTTTTTTTAAGTCCCACCCTAAGAAAAGTCAGAAAAACTGTTAAAAAACGGTACGTAGATGAGATAGAAGTTAAATTTCTTCAGAAAAATTTCATTAAATTAAAATACATATAATTCTGTAGAACAAAAATAACCACTAAATCATAAGAATAAAAAAGTTTAAATTTTTATTATGAACAGAAAAGAACCACCATAGTCACCACTCAAAAGATAGATCTTATTTTGTAAATTAAATCTTCCCAAGACATCATCTGTATAAAGTTAATGGTTTTCGAGATATCGATTTTTGTCGCAAAATTTGTCCATTCGTACCATAGTGCCTTCTAGTGAAAGTAGAGGTCTTGAATCACCATAGAAACATTTTCTGCCTCCAAAATCATCCACATGCTAAATTTGGTTTCTTTCGCTTGATTAGTCCTGGAATAATACAGAAATTTGCGTTTCATTTGTATATGAGGCCCTCCTTCCAGAGAGAGAGGGGAGGAGTCTCGATCCACCATAGAAACATTTCTTGCCACCAGAAAACTTTGGTTCTATTTGCTTGTTTAGTTCTTAAGTTATGCAGAAGCTTCTGTTGTATTTGTTTAAGAGCCCCGCTTTTAGATAGGGGAGGGGTCTAGAACTACCATACAAACATTTTCTGCCTTCAAAAACTTCCACATTCCAAATTTGTTTTTCTTTGCTTGTTTAGTTCTCGAGTTATGCAGAAATTTGTGGTTCATTTTTATGGCAGCTCCCCATTAAGAGAAGGGAGGGGTCTCTTATTATCATAAGAACCTTTCCCGGCAAAAAACCCCACCATACAAAATTTCCCGCCGATCGGTTCCAGCAGTTTTCGAGTCTAAAAAGTAAAAGACAGACAGACAGAAATCCAATTTTTATATATCTTGAGTACTTTGTCAAACAGACGTATCTGATTTTGTAAACAAAGAGGGGAAGTAAGACTCAAACATATTTTTTTCAAAACTATCAGCACTTTCACGGAAAGTAGCACAACCATTATGTTAGGGAAATGTTATTGCTGGTCATGGTGGCCCTAGTTTGCATGAAAGTGCTAAGGGTCTCAAGAATTTTACGTTTAAATCTTACTCCCCCTCTTTGTTTACAAAATCAGATACGTCTGTTTGAAAAAGTACTCGAGATATATGTATGTCAGGGGTTAGACAAAATAACTAAGATAGGCAAATATATGGTCAACTTTGGAGTGCTCTAACTTCACGAAATATTGACCGATTTTAGTTTTATAATGCAGTTTCGGGAATGGCTATGGTTTCCGGACATCGGAGATATTCCGGGTTTTTAAAGGGGACGTTTCACATGTCGATTTTCTGGTGAAATTTTGTATAGGATGCCGTTTAGAAATATTTGTCTCTGGTAAATACGCAAAAGGGATAACATTTTCCATTCGAATGATATGTTGAACTCAGAAACCGGCCTTAAAATGGCCAATTTCCTGAAACAGGTTCCACTGGAGGGGTTTGGATGCGTCCATATGTTTTTTTCATCCACAACATGCCGTACGACACCTCTTTTTCTTCTTTTTTCATTACAAAGCTTTTATTAAGCTTAAGGTGGATATTTGGACACATTGGCCACTCCCGGGGCCACCGGAATGTTCCTGGGAGGATTTGTAGCCGAGGCCAATTACATTTTTACGCCAAAACATGCCGTGCAACAGCTCTATTCTTCATGATGTTCGCTCATCACCATGAGGCACCAAGAGTGGACAGAAATGTTTGCTAGAATGAAAGATATGAAGAGAAAGTGTTGAAAGTTCCGTCAGTGTACACAGAAAAAAATAATCAATTTTAACAAGCGCGTAAAATTTCCCCTCGTGTAATTCCAAGCCAAAGGAGCGTAAACAATGATATTGTTTGCAATCTTTCATACAAAAGGCTAGATTTAGGCGTTATCTGGCTTAAATTTACATGAAATATCCTATTATTTTCTGCTAAATCTAGCATTCCCTTTATGTGCATTAGATAACGTAGAAAATTCAGTGTTTCTTTTTATCTGTGTACAGTAGGTTGAAAATTGAATAGAAGTATTGAAAATTAAGCAAAAGAGCATGGGTAAAGTAGCACTCGAACCAAGGACGTAATCTTTGCCTAACATCCCACTGTGGGGTAGGTCAAGGCACGGACAAATCCGCCACTCAACAGGCAATAGTAACGAATTGGATCGCGCTCATGTACCACTGATAGTTTGTGATAGTTTCTAGCGGTAGTTTGTACACACTCTGTTTTGATGCGATGGGAGAGGAACCCTCTCCTTTTTGGGTTTGTTTTTGTACACAACGTCTGATGATTACTCAAATTACACACATCACCTATCTTTATGATACTTCATAAATAAGGTTTTGGTGTACTTGAAAAGACCATTGGCTACATTGGCCACTCCCGGGACCACCAGGGGAACCTGTAGCAGGGGCCAATTACATTTTACCGTGCGTCACCTCTTTCTTCTTCTTTTTTATCATAGCTTTCTTTAAATTTAAAGTGGACATTTAGATACATTGGCCACTCCCGGTGCCACCGGAACGTTCCTGGGGGAACCTGTAGTAGACCTATTACATTTTAACACCATAACGGCCCACATTAGCAATCCTTGAAACCTCCGATATGCCCCAGAAGAACATTTTGTTGAGACAACTATATTTTCGTATCGAAACATGATGTGTTTATTATTTTTCGTATTCAAGAATAGTCGTTAGAAAAATATGACCTTTAACAAATGAAAATTTAGTTGTTGATCATTAATACTTTATCATCCAAAACCAACAAGAAAGAGGTGGCGCACGGCATGTTTTGGCGTCAAAATGTAATTGGCTCCTGCTACAGGTTCTCCCAGGAACATTCCAGTGGCCCCGTGAGTGTCCAATGTGTCCAAATGTCCACTAAGCTTAAGGAACCTATGTGATGAAAAAAGAAGAAGAAAGAGGTGTCGCTCGGTATGTTTTGAATGAATGAAAGATCTGGCCGTAAAAAGTCACTTTTTGTGTGACAAAATTAATGGACGTTCCCTAAGTTGTACGACAAATTTCAGACAAAATTTCACTGCGTGGATATGGATGATGAAACAAACGTCAAAAGCAGACTTCAAGCAGCTTCCTGCTTGAACGATCATTTCAAGGCCAGAAAGTTGTCCATGTCTCTAAAAAGTACCTGGTTTGGCAGGCTTTTTGTAGTGGTGAGTTGAAGAGCAAAATCTTCATAACTACAGGTACGATTAACCAACATGTTTACATGAACGAGTGTCTGCAGAAACAGCTACTACCCATTCATCCAAAAGTACATGAGTTCTGTGTTGTTTTTGCCTGATTTGGTATCTTGCCATTATAGGTGAGCTGTCACGTTTTTTCAGTATTTTTTGTGAAATGAAATTTATCCGTATTAGAATCTCAATAATAACCGTCGCGTGTGATAGTGAATGCTAAGTTTATGACCAGTGTCATACATAAACATCATTTGTGTGTTGAATAGAACTAAAAATTGTTACTGATTATCCGGTGAACGCTTTCCATTTTACTGACTTATTTGCCGTTTTTCCTAAGAGGAATGATAATTATTTGTCGAAAAATGCAATTGACAATATTGACAACCTTGATCACAAGAGGTGTGTTAACGATTTCGTGTATGAAAAGAGGAGGGCTGTTTTTTCAGTCATGAAGCATTTATACGCTTAGACGTCAACTTATTCCAATACATCTTTTGATTCGAACTTTTTCGGGTATTCAGATTACCATAATAGGTTAGGGTAGCAAGTTTGACGTGCATTTTCTTCTGTTGTTCTGTTCTTGGCTCAACCGGCTTCTACCTGTCTACCAGGCTTAGCTCCGGGACTCGGGAGGGTCTCTCCAGCCGTTTTGGATAGGCATCATTTAGATACCGCGGAAGAAGCAGAATGCTAACCAGTTAGACCTCGCAAGGGATTTTCGGATTGAGAGTTGGTAACTGCTTTCAAAAACGCGGAGCGAAACAGGTAATTGTTGTCCTTTTTGTCCCCTTAATTGAATGAACTAGGGTATGTGTCCCTTGACTCAGCCTATTATGCAACCATCGATCACATTTTTCATTATAATTCATAAAGTTTTTAAGCTGTAAGCAAGATTCAAGTAGTTATACACTGGCAAAGATTTGTTTGATAAGACATTTGGTAGCATGTATCGCTAAAAGATACACAACTATTTTTATAACGCCATAAACTTTCGAGGGATGTGGATTTAATGTCGGTCTATAAGCATCAAATTGGGTCTATTAGTGGATGCAACTTCGTCCCATTCGATGGATTTCTTACTAAATTCAGTCTTTGAACGGTTTTTTTCTAATTTTATGAATTCATGCATTGTAAAGGGCGATACGGTCAAGATTTGGTCAATATCAACTTGACGTATTTCTTTCAATTTTGCATTTAAAAAACCTGAACACCCCTCATTTTGAAGGTGTGTGTGTGTGTAAAACGTTGCTCCTATTTTGATTTTTGGAATTCACCTTCAGTTGTCAAAATGCCGTCCAAGCAAGAAGAGCAGCGTATCAAAATTTTGCCCGCGCATCGCGAAAATCCGAGCTACTCGCACGAAAAGTTGGCAAAATCGCTAAAAGTTGCCAAATCAACCGTTACAAATGTAATTAAAGTGTTTGGGGAACGTTTGTCGACAGCCAGGAAGTCTGGATCGGGGAAATCGAAAACCGGAAGCCACTGAGACGACAAAGAGAGTTGCCGGTAGTTTCCGGCGAAACCCTAACCTATCTCTCGAGATGACCGCAAATAAGCTGGGTGTATCGTCTACAACCGTGCATCGAGCCAAAAAACGAGCCGGACTATCGACTTACAAGAAGGTAGTGACTCCAAATCGCGATGATAAACAAAATACGACGGCCAAGCGCGATCCCGGAGGCTGGTACACGACGATGCTGACGAAGTTTGACTGCGTGGTAAGGGACGACGAAACCTACGTCAAAGCCGACTACAAGCAGCTTCCGGGACAGGAGTTTTATACGGCAAAAGGAAGGGGAAAGGTAGCAGATATTTTCAAGCACACGAACACAGTCAAAGTTCGCAAAGCAATATCTGGTTTGGCAAGCCATCTGTACCTGTGACTTGAAAAGCAGCATTTTCATAGCTTCCGGGACCGTCAACCAAGAAATTTACGTGAAAAGTGTTTGAATAAACGTCTGCTGCCTTTTCCTGAAGAAACACGGTTGTTCCGTACTGTTTTGGCCGGATTTGGCATCTTGCCATTACGGTAAAAAGGCCATGGAGTGGTACGCCGCCAACAACGTGCAGGTGGTTCCCAAGGACAAGAACCCTCCCAACACGCCAGAGCTCCGCCCAATTGAGAAATACTGGGCTATTGTCGAGCGGGACCTAAAGAAGACCAAAAAAACTGCTAAGGACGAGCAGCAGTTCAGAGGCAAACTGGCTTTCTGCGGCGAAGAAGGTGGACAAGGTGGCTGTACAAAATCTGATGGCAGGGGTCAAGCGTAAGGCCCGGCAATTCGGATTTGGAAAAGCGGAAGCCTAACTGAATATTTTTCCTGAATTTTATACTAATTGAACTTGAAAAAGAAATTTAATTTGATTTTTTAAATAAACGATTTCACCGATTTACACGCGTTTTCCCTTGACCAAATTTTGACCGTATCACCCTTTAAGCTGTACTCAATTTACTTAATACAACATTTCACAAAAAAAAACTAAAATAAAACTGCTTTGAAACACTGCAGTGATGTTCATATATGATTTACTAGCCATTCAATAATGAAAACATTATAATTCACTTTATAATGATTTTGTTCTTTCGGTTCGTGTTTGGATGAATGACTTGAATATAAACAACCGCAAACTCATGCATTTCCACTTGAAATTTTAACAATAACAACCTTTTTACTACGTTATTGAAACAAAAGGCCATATTTGGGAACATACAAAACAATATGTCCCCAACATTGGGTCTACGATTTTCTTGTAAAATCATTATTATTTCAGCTATGTAAACAGTTAGTTTGTAACGTGTAACTATTTTCTGCACATCCATACTGCATTACTCGCTTTATCGATTCAATTAAGCCAAATTTAGATCACTTGAAGATGAAGAGATCGAAGTAGGTCGCGCTCCGGGACTGACGTGATTGTGATTCGCTGCTTGTTTTATCTGCAAATTTTCGAGAAAATTAGATATTTAGTGGAAATTATTGTGTAGTAGGTCACTAAAGAGTTGATTGCGGTCCAACACGAGGCTTTCGACTGGTGCAAAAACAAAGTATCCCCGGTGCAGACGGAACCCCGAACATACAGCCTTGCGGCGACAGGGAGGAGCTCGAGTTCACCAGCGTCACTCGGAGATGTTTGTTTAATGGTCGTGGAGCGTTCATAGTCGACCATCTCCTTAAGAACATAATGTTATCTGGAGGGTACGCGGACCTGCTCTGGTTGCTCGATGTTACAACCACAGCAATGGAATGTTCTGGAAACCCGGGTGAGCTCTTTCCATTTTCTCCTTTTGTGTCCCATTCCAATATTTTTGTTTCGATATGTATGTATATGTATGTGTATGTATGTGTATGTACACTCAGTGGCATGGGAGAGGCCGAGCGAGGTTTTGTTGGCGAAAGACTCCATGTTCAGCCTCCTGTAACTTTGTCAATTGTCAGTGTTTTTGGATGAAGGTTTGACAGCATTATGCAAAATGTGAACCTGGTGTGATCAGGGTTTCATGTTGATAGGGTTTATAGATTTGGGGTTGTCGTGGCATGTGTGAGGGAGTCATTTTTGGACGTAGAAGATTTCAAGGGTCCGTGTTTCTGTAGAAGGGTTTGGGTGGCATATTGGAGGTTTCTTCAGGGCTTGTAGAGGTACAGGGGATTGTGTGGGCAGGATTTGAGCTGTTTCCATAGGGTGGTTTGGACTGCAGCTGCGTCGGGATTGACGTACCAGAGTGGGCATTTCCTTTTTCACCCCGATGCTGACCTTGCTGAGGTGTCGGTGCGGGGAGGAAGCCGAGGTGAATTTTATTAATAATACTGTACAACACTGTATACGTAGTTTTCACAAACCAATTCATACTGAATGCCATATTCTTCGTGGGTTACACTAGTTGTTTGGGATATTTCACGCGTAACAAATCATGTGTATTAATAGTATGAAATCACCTCGGCTTTTTTTTTGCACCGATGTTTCGGCAGGGTCAGTATCGGGTGAGAGGGAGGCGCTCGTGTTGGTGTGTCAACTTTGACGCCAGCTGTGGTCCAGACCACTTTGTGGAGGTAGTTCGAGTTTTGTCCACACTGTTTTCTGTATTTTTGTAGGCTGTGGAGGGTTTTTAGTGTGCTACCTGGGTCCTTCACAGGGTGCAGAATTTTGGGGTTGCTGTGTCCAGGGATGGCTTTTTTCACATGTGTTGATATGGCTTCGGGTCTGTAAGTTTTGTCGGCATGAGGTTTTAATCGCATAGGGTCTATGCATTAGTTATTAAGTTGTCAGATTTTCATTTGGAGGTATTGATGGTTGACGGGGAGACAGGAGGTTGAACAACGTGGTTTTTGGGGGCAAGGTTTTGCTCGGCTTTTTTTTTTTTTTTTTTTTTTGCTACTGAGTGTATGTGTATGTTTGTGTATGTATACATGTGTATGTATGTGTGAATGCTCATTTAATTTTATAATGCATAATATATATATGATCGGCAAAGCCTCCTGCGTTCTGGGATTCATCTTTCGGATTGCTAAGGACTTCACGGACATCTACTGCCTCAAATCGTTGTACTGCTCCTTGTGTCGTTCTATATTAGAGTATTGCTCGGTTGTGTGGACTCCTCATTACAACAACGGTGTCGTTAGAGTAGAGGCTGTTCAACGACGGTTTTTGAGATTTGCGCTACGTAAACTACCGTGGACGGATCCCTATCGTTTGCCAAGCTACGAAAGCCGTTGCCGTCTAATTAACCTGGAGTCCATGTTAGCCCGCAGAGATACAGCCAGGGCTTTGTTCATCGCAGACATCTTGCAAGACCGCATCGACTGTCCTGATCTTCTGGAGCAAATCAATATCAACGTGCAGCCCCGTGCCCTGAGGAATAGTTCAATGCTGCGGTTACCTCCACAACGAACCAATTACAGTATGTTTGGCGCAATTGGCGGTTTACAAAGACTTTTTAATAGGGTTTCCGCGTTGTTTGATTTTAACGTGACTCGCCAGATGCTTCGTCGTAAGTTTAGCCATTTTTTTAAAGACCTGTGTAATTCGCATGGATAGTTTAATTTTTAGTTTTTTTTATGTCATGACTATTAATGTACCGTTCTAGCTTTAAGTAACATCATTGGGATTTGCACATAATCTGTTGATGAATAGAAATAAATAAATAAATAAATAAATCCTGATCCATCGAGCCCTACCCTACTAACATAGAAAAACCTCCTTCCTGTGACTTTTGTGGGGATGCAGAGGTAAACACGGCCCCTAATCAGCAAAGGTCACACTTACTTTCCTTCCTTATTCCCAACTGATTGCAAGGACGTGGCCGGCGCCGTTATTGATTATTAAAGAAATTGAGTCACTGAAACGTGTACAGGTGAGAATGGTCGGTTACTCCCAGCCCCATTCGGTTGATTCATTGTGCAATTTCACTGATTCTGATCAATCACGGAGTAGCAACCATCGATACGTGCAGTCAGTCAAGCTAAGCTAAGCTAAGCTAAGCTAAGCTAATTAGATAACGCAGAAAATCTAATGTTCCATCTGTAGTGATGACTGAGCGTGACATAAAAATAACAAAATATTTGATATTAGTTTCGGAACTAATGGCCGAGCCAGTAACAGCACTGGTGCCTGTTTGGTTGCAACCACTAATAGCGTCCTTTCTAATTTTTGTTGTGGTATTTACAGGCTCACGGTACCACTTCTTCTTCTTCTTCTTCTTCTTCGTCGTCTTGGCCTTATTCAGTTCTTCTGCTCCTCCTTCTTTTTCTTCCTCAATTGCTTCTCTATTTTGTTTATCGCCTTTTATTTCGTACCTACACAAAAAACAAAAGTATGTTACAAAGCGGTTCCTTGCAACAGATTTAAATTGGGCCGAATTTACTGTTGTTGGGGCCCTTGAGCCATCAACATATGGGTTTATGTTTGGTCTAAGTAAAACTATGACCGTGCCTTACGAAAGAATAAGTGAAATTCATTTTATGGCAGCCCCTAAGAATGGGGATCCCAAAGCCGTACTCCCCTTAATCGTCTGTCTGGCAGCTTTAGGTGGATAGGTGCCCAAGAAACATTGCTAGTTTTATCATGGTTTTATAGCATTCTTGAAGTCTAATTTATGCTCTTCAGAACCCTTATAAAACCAAAACTGTTACTTGGGTGGATTCTACCTCTTCAAAATAATGTACTAAATTAATGAGGTAAGTTTCGCAATGTCGAGATATTTGTGGAAAAAGCCATTGCTTACGTTTTTCAGTTAGGACCTTCGGAAAAATCTCCGTCAAATTTACCACATTCAACTGAATGCCTCAAATAATCAAAATGTGATGGTTGTTTAGGTTATATCATGAGAAATATCATCGAAACACAAACACTTTATTGCAAAATTTGGACGGTAATAATGATGGTAGTAATTGCTCCGTTTCAATAGAGCCTCAGGACACCATTATGTGCTATAGTCAATTCGGATATTAGTTTATCGAACTCCTCGTCACCAAATAACCGACAGCAAATAACGTGAGATGATTATGAAAATCTAGTTGTCATAAGCGTCGTTTCCAACTCTTGAGGTTTTCAGTGGTCCGACATTGAATCACTGTAGAGGTAGGCTCCAGCACTTACCCGATAAGCCTGGTTTCCCTTTGTATCCCAAACCACAACCGCGTGGATTGTGGCGGGAAGGCAAAACCCTATCTGAACTACAAGCTGAAAGCTAATGTCGAACTCTAAATTCATTTCGGTTTGTCACCCGTATAATATAACACACTAGTTCACGTTTTCAGGATTCTTCCCATTAAACGTTATTAAGATCATGATTACGGGATTCAGTTCGTTGTATTTTACTTGCTATCGAATTCATGACTGCAGTTCAAGGGTCTGAACACGGATTTTTTCCGTGTAGTGATAATAAAGGCGAACACGAAATTATTGCGACACATTCAACAGGGCATAACTTTTTTACCATTGGGTAAAAATCAACCAAATTTTGCACACTTTCTCATTGATGTGTATTGTTTACATGCTGTCAAACTCGAAGTCGTGTTTTTCGATTCAACGAAAATGGAGGTGAACCAACGCTTGTCGAGAGAACAAATTCTTCACCTGGAATTTCCTGACCTGTCGCACCGGCAGTTGGGAAAAATGTTGAACATTCACCATTCAACCGTCTCCAGAGTGTTGAAGCGGTTCCAGGAGCGGTTGACGTTGGACCACGGCAAAGGAGCTGGAAGAAAACCAGGACCGGAGAACAAAGAGCCGGAGGGAAAGGTGAAGCGGATGATTAAAGCAAATCCCAACGTCTCAAGCCGTGATTTGGCTAAAAGATCGGCATGTCGCAGAGCTACGTCCAGAATGCAAAGAAGAGAGCTGGACTACATACATACAAGGTACAGAACTTCCCAAACCGCGATGAGCGGCAGACAATCGACGGCTAAAACTCGGGCACGGAAGCTCTACGAGAAGATGCTGACAAAATATGGCTGCTGTGTGATGGACGACGAAACGTATATAAAAGCCGATTTTAAGCAAATTCCGGGGTTGGAGTTTTTCACCGGCAAGAGCAAGTTCTATGTGGACGACAAATTTAAGAAGAAGAAAATGTCGAAGTTCGCCTTCAAATATCTCATTTGGCAGGCCATCTGCTCTTGCGGACTGAGGAGTGAGCCTTTCGTGACAAAGGGCACAGTAAATGGCGAGATCTACAAATCTGAGTGCCTCGAGAAGCGCCTTTTGCCGTTCTTGCAGCAGCACGACGAAGCTCCGCTATTTTGGCCAGATTTGGCATCATGCCACTATTCTAAAAGTGTCCTGGAGTGGTATGAGGCCAATTCTGTCCATTTTGTTCCAAATGACATGAATCCGCCAAACTGTCCGGAGCTGCGCCCGGTGGAGCAGTACTGGGCAATGATGAAGCGGGAACTTCGGAAGAGCAAGAAGACAGTCAAAGACGAGAAGGACATGTTGAGAAAATGGAAAAAAAAAACTGAGAAACTGGTACCGGATGACACTGTAAAGACTTTGAAGGAGGGCATCAAGCAAAAATGCGTTCAATTTTACACTCAAGGCTCCATCTATTAACTTTTGTTTTGATTTTTGAAGTAAATATATGTATAAAACTACCCTAAAATTTTGGTTTGATTCTAAACATTATAAGAAAATTGGCATGACATTTTCGGTGTCGCAATAATTTCGTGTTCGCCCTTTAGCATAGCCCAGAAATACAAGGAGTAAGAAAATGCAGCACCGAGCAAAATTAATAAGAGGTTCAAAATTATAAAATCAGACACAGAGCTACAAAGCAAAACTATGTTGCAGCTGAGGGATGTGGCTACTGCTGCGTCGAATATTTAATGCAATATTTCATTGAATTATAGAAGATAATTTGAACCATTTGCTACCCGTTTTTGAGGACCTTGTTAGGGAAAACCAAATTTTCAAATTGGTCATATACAAGATTTGTATGGCAGCACAAGTAGGTTATTTCTAAGTAAACAATTGAACGATTTATAGATACTAATGGGACTTATTTCAAATGTGAAGCCACAAGATTGTTATTTTTCCTGATGAAATAAATGGCGCATGAATGAGGTCATTCTGTTCAGTCGAACGAAAATTATTTGTGTTAAAAGACCTTATACTTTAGCGTAACGCTCTCGGACCACGAGTGGACGGGTTTTCATTTCAGTTGTCAATTATTGAAGTTTTTCCGTCTAATAGTTTTTGGAATAGTTTGTTGTAATGACATAGTGATTCAAATAATAAATTGGAGTTGATAGTGGATATACAATAACCAGTTCAACTGAGATGATGCTGATGGGATTCCCCTACAATGAAGATGAAAGGTGTAAAAGGTGCGTCAAACAAAAGGCTCAGATTCAATATTCAAGGAAAAAATCTAGCAACAGAACAAACTATGCCCAGAAGTTAGCAGCTATTGGTGAGCTCGTGCCATTTTATTTAATAGTATCATGTTTCATAGAAAACCAACTGTAACTCTCAGGCATGCTCTCTCTATATGTCTCGCAGAGATGTGAACTTAATTGTGTAGTTTAGGTAGTTTATTAACAGACCCAGTTTTCTCACTTTTTTGTGTAGAGAACATACGATGATAAAGGAACAATTATCCTTCATCAAGCTTGGTTTATTGTGACTGAAACCTTTGCAACCTGGCCTCCCAACAATATTTCCTGTTTTCAGTAGTTTATTCACTGTCAGTGTCGTCTTACGCATTCTACCATCAGATCGTCATTAGCACAACCCAAAATTGATTCATCAGGACACTTTTTCTCTCCTCTGCGGTTGTCTTTTCTCCAGACCTCATTATTCGATAACCGTCTCCTGGTAAAAAAAAAACCCCTGTCGTGTAGCCACCTCTTCTAGGATTAACTCGATGAGTGTTTTGAAGGCTGAGTTCTTAATCTAAACGTTCTTCTTCAGCTCGGAGAGTATCTCTCGTTTTTAAGTGCGCCGTCATTCAAGTTCAAGGTTGAGCAGAAAGGCAATTTTGCCATGTTTGTGCCTGGGTTTTTTTAGACGGGAGGGAAAATCTGCAATCAGACATCTGAAGAACTCAGGGTGTGGGGAGGAGTTCGCACTCCTCGACCCACTAAAAACCCACCCGTGCCTTAAGCCGTGGACCCTCCCCGGAACCACCTTTCGGTATTACTTCGGGAAAGGGGCTATTGTGCTTGTTAAGCACCCACTATGTCTAACTACTTAGGGGTTTTGTAGTTAGGTGGTCCCTGCGACCTGCCTTTGGTCGTTTCGTCATTTTTGTTGGAGATCGAGGACGATCACGCGCCTATTTCTATTTGTTTCACCTCGCGGTTTTGGTGGTCCCTTTTTGGTGTCATTAGTAATTCTACGGAGCGCAGTTCCTCTGGATAGACCCTCGCGCTAAACGGGCCGACTTGTCGTGCCGCGGGAGCTCAGTGCGGATTATTCGTCAATACACGAGGCTGGGAGTCGGTTCCGTTGAGGAAGTGTCACAACAAGTAGTTTTTCCTCCAGCTGCAGAAGATCGTGTGCCTGGTGGTCACATTGATCATTTTACTATTCACATTAGGGTCGGAGTTGCGGCGCGCTTTGGGATCATCTTTGCCTTGGATCCATCCTAATAACATGGAAGGACCATACGGGAAATAGAGCCAACATACATTTATTATCTTTTTTATGTTGTTATATGATAGTATAAAATTGAATATGCAATATTATTGTACACTTCTAGTGTTGCAAAGCCCTGTCAACTATTCGCTGGTGTTTTATGTGAGTACTTGAATTAAGAGTGGTAACTTGGAGTTATATACTCTTATACGTCAATAAAATGAAATAAAATGCAGTATTAAAGTAACGCAATGTTGTTGCAGCAATCCAAGAAATCAGATACGTATTCTTTCATCACCCGTTCTTCTACTTTCAGACATTCTTCTCTTTTCAGAGAGCGAGTAATGGCGCTATAACCATAAGCCATATAGGGCTAGGACTTTAGTTAATGCTTAGGTCCCAACCGTTTGACGAGAAATGGAGCATCACTTAACCTTTTTAGATTAGATGCTCCCAACGACCATTTTTTAAATATTTTTTTTGTTCTGTGCACCAAACAGGGCTTTCTATTCAACTATTTTCTCCGACTATTCATTTCCCTTTTTCTTTGATATTTACTGAAGACTACGTGGGTTCCCCGTGTCTTCTTAAGGTAGATACCAAATCCTCCCTATCTCCAACGGTTGCATGGACGTGGCCAGGTGAGCGATCGAGGAGTGTCTTCGTGGAGATTATTGTGTGAAGAAACGTATCAGTTATTTGATCCGTTTTATGGTGACATGCAATGTCTTCAACGAATTATTCCTCATCGTAGCTCCATCCACGAGGTGTGCAAACGTCAATGCTAATGCTAATGCTAATGCTAATGCTAATGCTAAAATCCATACTGCATTACTCGCTTTATCGATTCAATTAAGCCAAATTTAGATCACTTGAAGATCGTGTGAATCATCTGTTCATCTTAACCATGATGCCCAAAAAGTTCAAGAAATCGACAATTACACGGAAGTGAAAATCTATAAGTTGATTAATATTGTTTCAATTACTTTGGATTACATCGGTCATCCTAATAGCAGCACGATTTTGTTGATGATCGCTAAATTAATGACACATTTGGTACATAGGCCGAATGAAGGAGCTAAGCTAACATTACATCCCGTTACCCTATATTATATGATCACATCACTTATCAAGGTGAATCCTGATCCAGCGAGCCCTACCCTACTAACATAGAAAAACTTCCTTCCTGTTACCTTTGTGGGGATGCAAAGGTAAGCACGGTTTCTAATCAGCAAAGGTCACACTAAATTTCCATCCCTATTCCCAACTGATTGCACCTAAGTAACAATTTTGGTTTTATAAGGGTTCTGAAAAGCATGAATTAGACTTCAAGAATGCTATAAAACCATGATAAAACCAACAATGTTCCTTGGGCCCTTGCGTGGCCGGCGCCATTATTGTTTTTTTTTAAAGAAATTAAGTCACTGAAACGTGTACAGTGAGAATGGTCGGCTACTCCCAGCCCCATTCAGTTGATTCATTGTGCACTTTCACTGATTCTGATCATTCACGGAGTAGCAACCATTGATACGTGCAGTCAGTCAAGCTAAGCTAAGATTTGGTATCTTGCCAATATGGTAAAGCGGCTCAGGAGTGGTATGTAAGAAACAACGTCAACTTTGTACCAAAGGACTGTAATCCTCCGAACACCCCAGAACTTCGTCCAATTGAAAGATATTGAACCATTGCGAATCGAAACCTCGAGAAATCGAAAGGAGAGGCAAATAATGAGAAAGATTTTTTCTGAAAAGTGGGAAAATGCTTCCAGAAAGGTGACTGAGCAATCATCACGGTTGGGAACCTTTGTTACTTTAGACGCCTTCATTCCATAAGGTTTGTTCGCGACAAAATCTGGACAAATTAGATTAGGAATAAAACAAATTTTTTGTTTGTTCAATCCAAGAAGCATTTTTTATTCATTTAATTGTACATTATTAGTCATCTTAAAACTAATGCAATTACTCAATTAGGCTGCATGAAATTTTTTTGTGTTTGTAGCTTTTTGTTTATATTGAGAAAATTCTCTCTTTACGAAAGCCCAATACCTTTCGATAGGTCGCAAGCTTCGGGCAACCTCTTTCGGTACAACCTGCACTCAATTCACTTTATACCATTTCAGAACATATGTGGCGTAGTGACAAGATGCCATATCAGGACAGAATAGCGAGGGAGTGTCATGGCTGGTTAGGAATGGTAACAATCGCTTCTTTAGGCATTCTTCATGATATATTTCCTTGTTTACCGTTCCGGTAGTGATGAAGCTTTGGCTTGCTCGACCACAGCTGCATATAACCTGCCAAACCAAATATTTTTTGGGAAACTTTACCTTTTTCTTCGTCCTGAAATGCTCCTCTACGCCGTTCCGTTGCATGTCAGTATAATAAGACATTCCGGGCTTATAGTATTCCAGCACATAAGTTTCATCGTCCATTATGACGCAGAAAAACTTCGTCAAAGATTCGCGATACAACTTGCAAGCCTGGGTTTTAGCCGTAACATTCTGTTTACCATTACGGTTCGGTACAGTTTGCTTGGAATTTGGGAACATTTTTCTTTTTCTAGCCACAGTACGTATTGAAAGATCTGGTCTCTTCTGCAATATTTGCTTCACCATCGCGTCCTTCTGGTGGTTGCAGAGATACATTTTGTTCCGCTCCTAGCCTTTCTGGTTGTTGTTAAACGTGTATCGAATAATTTAAGAACGTTATGGACAGTGCTTGCAGGAAAACCTGTTTTGCAAGTTTTCTTACGGACAGATCCGGTTTTTCATTGCGACAGCAAACACTTGGTTTTCGCACTTGCTCCACAGAGAACAGACGTTCATGTTCGGTCTGCTACTTGTGTAAAAATACAAACCGACATTTCAAACATCCTTATGCTCCTGGTAGGTGGCGCTGCAGTTGTGCGATAACTGTTATGTAAATGTTTATCGATAAAAAAACCTAGCACGTAACCTGAAAAGTTTCGTTCGTTTTTTCTCTGCACTTGCTTCTTATACCGACTGCTCATATGAACTTTTACACACGTTTTTCAAGAAAGAGGATATGGACATCAATGTCTGTTCTATGTGCTTGCTCTTCTATATTCGATCTAAAAGCTAGTATTATCACCAAAAATTGATTTTACACAATGAACAGACAAACGTTCATCAGTCTGCGAAATATTTCGCGCGTTGATTAAGTATTTCCAGAGATATACGTATTAATGGGGTGACCAGATTTTGTTGCGAACAAGCCTTACCTGTACTTAACTTTTAGCACGATGGTTTTGATTTTCCAACTTTTTGAACCACATGGTAAGTGAAACTCACAATGGCAAATGTGTATTAAACCTTAAAATTCATTTTTCGTTATGTTCCATTGACTCGTGCCATGACCACGAGTTTCGAAATATTTAGTCCCTAAAGACAAAACCGTTTTACACGATTCAAAGTGATTTTACAATAAACTAGTATCAAATCTCCCAAAAGCCAACCACTAGGGTACTACTGTTAAATAATTCATAATGCTGGGTTCTATCTAAACCTATCTTTAAAGTACCAACTCCAGAGAATGAAAAAAAAAATCATGAATGAGCGAGAAAAGTGTTCCGACGAAAGCATTCCATCTTGTGCGGTAGGTAATTTTTTTTTATGCTGTTTTAGATCTATCCCAGTCTGGCCGTCGCTTGGCCAAAACTTGGCATGCGATTACAAAGTTTATTAAGCATCTGAAGCTTGACTCGCATTTATTCTCCAGTTTAATATAGTAAAAAGCATAGAAACGAGAAGAATGGAAAAATGCCTCCTCTGATTGGTGGCACGACTGCCCTTTCCTGTAATGGGACGCTATAAGCTAAATGAGAGCTCTTGCAGGTTTAGTACCAGGTTCGATGGTGTTTCCTAGCAGGTTCTGTACTATCCATAGAATAAACAAAACAAAATTAAAATTTCATGACCTTCACCGTTCCTTTGACATAAAATAATTTTTGACTAAACCATAAAACATTACTTACTTTTGACGGCTAGCTTTATATCCGCAGCAAATCCCGCAGACCGTGTAGTCAAGAAGGAGGGCGAAAGTCTGAGAATAATGGAAAGCTTTCAAGGGGATCACTTCGGGCTCATCCTGCATCGTGGGCATTGGATAGCCGGCGGTATCAGCCTCATCATC
The DNA here is from genome assembly GCA_034211315.2 of Aedes japonicus. NCBI lineage: Eukaryota > Metazoa > Arthropoda > Insecta > Diptera > Culicidae > Aedes > Aedes japonicus. The sequence goes on from JASCZW010008454.1 coordinate 28,388, forward strand.
CTTATCATCAACGTCGTTTTCGTCGTCAAAAAGTAATGACAAATTATTCATGGTGGGGTGAAATATAATGGAGCCACTCTGCCCTGCAATGATGCGAATGGAATCGGAGATAACGTGACTAAGCAGATTATCCCAATGAAATTATGTGATGGAATATGGTCAGGGAGTCGTACATAATTAGTGTGATTGTGGTTGATTGTGTTCATGTCGTTTTGAAGAGTTTTGCTGTTGGGTTGAAATTTGGGAAGTAAAATCCACTTCGCAGCTGTACTGACCTTGAACATGCCCACAGATGTTGATGATGACGAATCAGTCGAGGCTCCATTAATTTATTTAATTGGGCCATTTAAGCATGATTCATGATTGAATTAATTTAGTTGAGCAATCCATCATTTCCAATAATTTCCAATTCCTGTGTAAGACATGCAACGATCCCAGCCATCTTCAAGATGTCACTTCTCTATAACTGCTCCGTATCCGATCTGACTAGGGGAGGTCTCATACAACAATGTTTATTCAAATTGAGCTGTCAGATGCAAAGATATATGCTATTAGTTCTCACCACCACCTGTCGGTACTTTCACCATGTTTTTTTTTACGTTTACTAGATCACAATGAAACTGGTGGTACCTGAAAAGATGCATGCACTGAACAGAATATAAAATTAAGCGAACATGCGAACGGTTCATTACGTCGGTATTTACAGTTAAAATTTGCATGTCCGACACGTGGGCATGCTGTTCATGTTATGGTGGTGTAGCGAAAAATTCAATTTAAATAACGATTCTGCATGCCGTGTATTCTCTTGCCCCTTCCCAACCTAGATGAATGTTGGATTGGTGATTCTATTTATGTAATAAAAAGCTTGGGAACCTCGGTGTAGCTGAGTTACTGTGATTTTGCTCCGAACATTTATGGCATGTGTGGAGCGGTGGGCTACATGTAGGCGAAATAAATTGAGGTGTTTACTGTCTCTTTGAGCTTTCATCAGAACTGCTAATGAACTATCCGTATTGAAAAATTAGATGTATTTATAGAATTTAAAATTTTTTTGACAGTGATTATTTGCTCAATAAGTCTTGTTTTTTGTTTTTCCATGCTAACTAATCATCATTGTTTCATTATCTAGAAGTATCTACTTTCAAAGATAAGCGATCTGATACAGATCAAGCGATTACATGGGGCATACATTTACGTGCTGTACCCCGGCAATTACTCAGTAGTAAAAGACTTCTCGTACTATGCTACCTGATAAAGTTAGAATAAAACTTAATACTGTTCAAAATAAAGGAAATGTATTGAAGAAAATTATTGCTTGTATGGGTTGGCTGCATAGTAACTTGTTTATGATGGATGTAAAGTGCGTTGTATTGACACGTACGTCTCCAACCCTTTCGAAATAGAATAATTCAAATTTAAAATTTTTGATTCTCAGTCGGATTTTGATTGGGTCTTTTTGCATTAGATCCCAAAATATTCTAGTATGTAGATCTGCACTGGTTAAACCGAAAATATCCGAGGTTTCGGATTCCAAGGCGAGAGTACTGCGATAAGTACCTGTCCAGGGGTGGAGGACGAAATATTTTCAAATGCGAAACACGCATTGGACATCAAACTTCATCAACGTGTTTTAGCAAAACTAGACATTTTGAAGATTTCTGACCATACCGGCCACTCAAAAAGACCCTGCGGGATCCGAGTTCTTCTGTAAAAGCGGCCATATTCAAATCTTTTCCAAAAACTGGATTGCAACACATCAAACTTCATAATTTTGCAAAACTGTGTCTTCAGAGGACATTCTAAGGATTCCTGACCATACTGGCCACTTAAGGAGGCCCTACGGGATCCAAGTTCCATCCATTACATGCATACTTGATGGTTTCAATGTGGGATGCTGTGCGTTTGACTGTCTTATTTCGTTTGTTAAAGGATTGTTAATCTCTTAAACAGGACACTTCTGTGACGCCGTAAAAAGCAGAAGCTTAACTTAATTTTGACGGAATTTACTTCATCGTGTAATTCAATACACTGACAGACGACTGTCAGTTTTATACTGAATCATAACAGTTTGAGATAAACATGGAGTGAATTAATAAGGACACTAGAGTTTTGATTTTTCTATTCTACGAGTACTACGAGGGACTCTCTTATAGACATATTGCTCAAATAGTGAACAAAATCGACTATTGCTCAAATTGTGAAAAAAAAAATACAAAACATGAATGGAATAAAGGGTGTCCACGATGAAATTGCCACACACAATATTGATTCGCAAAATTCGAGTTTTCATCCGATTGCCATCAAATTTTCAGGGGTTGAGAAATAATTATTAAACTTCATTTCACCATTTTACTCGTATTTTATTTACAGTCCATACGCAAATGCCCGCACCTTGGCCTTAACCACGGCCATAAGATTCTGCACAACCTGTGAATCAACCGTTTTTGCATGTAAACCCATACTTTCTTCAGTTCCTCGACTGTCTTCACTACCTTAGGTCGTTTAAGAAGGTGCTGCTTCATAATCGCCCAGTACTTCTCGATGGGGCGGAGCTCCGGAGTGTTGGGAGGGTTGAACATTTTCGGCACGAAATTGACCTTATTGTCACCGCATACCACTTCAGCACGTCCTTGGAGTAGTGGCATTAGGCCAAATCCGGCCAGAAGATTGTTGGGACGTTGTGGGCCTTTAGGAGAGGAAGCAGCCGCTTCTGAGGCACTCTTTTATGTACACCTGTCCGTTCATCCTGGATCACGAAAGGTGCACTCCGCTTCCCGCACGTGCAGATGGCTTGCCAAACCAGGAATTTCTTCGCAAATTTGGACATCTTCTGAGTGTGGACATGCTCCGGAACGCTGAACTTATCCTTGACCGTGAAAAAAGGTTGCCGGGGATCTGTTTGAAGTCGGCCTTCACATATGTTTCGTCGTCCATGATGCGGCATTCAACTTTCGTCAGCATGTTGAGGTACAGCTTCCTGGCACGGGTTTTGGCGGACTTGTTCTGCTTCTCGTCGCGATTAGGGGCCTTTTGTACCTTGATCGTTCGAAGCCCAGCCTTAGTTTTGGCCTTCTGGACAAAACTTCGGCTTAGGTGCAGCTTCTTAGCCACATCCCGAACGGAGGCGTACGGATTTCGGTTGAAGGCCCCAACTACGCGGTTGTGATTTTTGGTGTTGTACGGACTACTTTTTCCTTCACTTCTGGGCTTCCGATCGGTGGTCAACCGTTCCTCGAACCGCTTAATCACTCGCGATACCATGGAATTCGCGATTCCCAACGTTTTAGCGATGGAACGATGCGAGAGATCCTTGTTCTCGTGATGAATGCGCAAGATTTTATCACGCACGAGCTGTTCTTTCGACTCCATTTCCGGGAGTTTTGATCACAGGACTTTAAAACTTGCAGAATAATGCAGAAATAATGCACTATGAACTAAATCCACCCAAATTTTCATTAAACTCTACCCAACGGTTAAAAAGTTAGAGCAATTTCATAGTGTGGCAATTTCATCGTGGACACCCTTTATAGTTTTATCAACAAAGCCAGGAGGACTGCTATCCCAAATAACAATTTTAGTCTTAATCCTGCCGTATAGCACTCCTCCCGGCAATGTTGATAAAGCTACATTCAAAACTGTTTTGTCCACCAACACCTCCTATATGTATCTTTTAAGCCGAAATCCATACAAAGTGGCCCACTCTCTATACGGTTGTGAAAACAAAATAATAAAACCCTTAGAAGACCATAAAGATTTTAGAAATGTTCTAGTGGTTGTTATGAGAACCTTCATAAAACCTATTGGCTGCCATGAAAACCAGCATTCGGCCAAATAGCCACAGCTGTCAAACTTCACTGTGATATCGTGGTTGGTTTTTGTTGTTCTGCTTTGCTCAATTCTCTGCTCTTCTGAGCAGTAAATAATATGTGAGAAAAATGTTCTAGTTATGCGGGAAATTTTGTTTGATAGCAAAATATCCAAAACAAATTGAGTTTTTTTTATAACATATCATGCTCCAAATCATATGCGCATTAAATTTTATGATGAATATTGGCACGAAAAGATCCGAAAATTAATGCGCCTCAAATATGATGTAAGCTTACAACAACAAAAACAAAATTGATTCAAATATATTCGCTAAATTGATCATTAATTTCCTGAAAATTCATGGAATTTAATAAGATTATCTAAAAGACTGCCGAAATTGGTCTCTGATCTACAGTTCTTTTGTATTACATATAAAATTTGGCGTATTTCCACAATATGGCGATTGGAAAAAATCACAGTTTTAACAAAAAGCCAATTTATCTTTGCAATGGCTACTATAAAACTATTTGGTCATTTGCTGACTTCCCTGAATGCAAATTTCCCGTTTCATGCATTTACTGGAGGCAAAATGGTTTTAAAATGCTTTTTCAACTGACCATAACTAGATAATATGAATGAGTCCTAAAACGGCTTTTCAAAACAACATTTTACGAGTTCATAAAGTCAAAATGAAACCTTTAATAGGAGTATAATGAATTTTAGAAGACAAGATTTTAAGATCGTTGTAAAGAAGCTGTGTAGGTTCTCATAAACCTGACTAAACTATTATACCTATTGGCACCTGTTGGTATCATAACAAAACCAAATTGATTTCTAATGGCTTTTATAAAATTTCAATAAAACTTAATTCAGCTAGATGGTTTTGGCTTTGTTACTTGGGATATGGCTGGAATAAAATTTAAATTGTTAAATGGGTTGTTGCACGGTTCAAATTCCTCGTTTTCTAAAGATCGCGTCTTAAAAAAGACGTGAAAATTAAGGTCTTGGACACATGGCTACGTCAAAAGGGCGTGACTATGCGACAATTGAAGCGCTTTGGAATTCAGCACGCGAGTGTCAAATCCATCATCATCAATTTCTTCTTTGAATAAACTGCCAGGAAGAGGCAGAAAACCTGGATCTTCCAACCCTTAGCTAGATCAGAAAGTGGTAGCTCTAATTCGGATGAACAAATCAATATCGATACGTGATTTGGCCAATATAGACAATATGGAAACATTGCAAGTCCAAATTGAATGCTGCCCCGAATCTCGGCCTATCGTTCCACTCAGCGACGATGCATCTTATTTCGTGCCATTTACGCCTGGCCATTTTCTTTTGAAACCACTCTGAAGGCTGTTCCGAAGTCAGCAAAATTCCACCCAACCGCCCACGATAGCGAACCTAAAAGTTGCTGGAAATATGTGGAAACGATGGCATTCCGAGTACTTTACAAAGCTGTCGGCTCGGATAAACTGATGCATACATCCAACTGTCATCAAGCAAAATTGGTTTCGCTGAAATTGGCGTTCTTGTAGGACTAAAATACGCCCCATTGACTTGGTAGCCTGCCAGAATTGTTGATCTTCATCCGGAAACGAAGAAGTTACCATGGTGGTAACCATGCAAACACCAATTGGCCGCTTTAATCCGGTTGACAAAATCTGCCAGCTGCCGATACCGTCCTTGCAAAACACTACCGACAACAACGATTAAGCATGCGCAACGAATATTCTAACCACAACAAAGGTAAATGTCAGCAAAGTTAATGAACACTGCGATTCCGGCCGATTTCGTCCTTCTTCCAATAGATCCCGTTCGGATGACCTAAAATGAGATTAAACAAACAAATGTGGAATCGAAGAAGCTCGAAAAAACACTCACGACACCCCCGGAAGCAAGCCACTGAAGGTAGTTATTCGTGGACTGCCGGTTCACCCGCTGGAGGATATCGTCGAAGAACTGAAACGACTGAAGCTCAGTTCGATTAAAGTGTTCCCCATGGAGCGTGCTAAGGCAGGAAACCTTCCCCAGAAACTTCCCACCGCTCAGGTATAGCCTACCGATTCTGACACCTCTTCATTTGAACCATCGGCTGGAAATCCACCAGCAAAAATTTTCCGTTCAACAAAGACGCAGCTGCTGCGACCCCAGTGCAAGACGTTACCCCTCCAACTTGGGGAATCCCAGGCACAAGCTCTACCTCAGCCCAATGATGCCTCGCTCTTCTATCCAGATGATTCTCAAGATGATTCTCTCCAGACCAGAGGTGAATCTCTATATCCACGATTTTTGGATTGTAAAACTGGATCGTACCCATTCAGGGGGAGGGAGAGTAGCCATCGTGTTGCGGATCAACATCAGCTGCCGCCCGCTGCTCAGTTTCGGGCTAAATTATTGAGGCCATAGGAGTTGAAGTGGAAACTCCCGCCTTCCCAATCACCATCATCGTGACCTGCTGCCCCAAGCAAACAAACATCAGTGCACTATGGTCCAGATCACGAATTTACGAGGAAACATGCTCCCAGCGCCTAAACTTGAAGCTATACAGCAAAGTGATGTTCTACAACTTTTTTATTTCAATTTTCATCGTAAAATTGTGTTCTGACGACTTGTAGAACTTGTAAAGGCGCGTATTTTGATATATTTACTTTGCCGTTAACTTTAACCAATCAATAGTTATTGAAGTTTTTCTTCTAAAACCATCCCAGATTAAAATGTAATTTTCTCAAGATACAGAAATAACATATCTCTAGTTTTCACATATGTTAAAGAATATAAAATGTTCTTTCAATCTTTTGTCTTTTATTTTTTTTGTGTTTGCCCCAATCATAGAAATCAACATTTGAAAAGGGCGTATTTTTTTTAGAAAAACTTCAATTAATATTGATTGGTTGAAGCTAGCGACAAAGTTTGTATACCAAAGCACGCGACTTTGAAAGTACTAAAACTCGTTGCAACATAATGTTACGGTGGGAATTGAAATAAAAATGTAAGGGCAAAAAAACCATTTTTTTATGGTACACCCTAAGTTGATGAGGAAAAATTGCTCTAAATCCATCAATTTTTAAGCTACAAAAAAAAAATTATTCATAAAAATGCCATGAAATTTTTTGCGCTACAACTTTGCCCAAGAGTGTAAACGTCTATTTCTGCAAATAAAAAAGTTAGTTTTTGTATATCCGTGAAAATGGGGACCACCCTAATTTTAATCAACATCAAAAAATGGGCCTTAGTAAAACAAACAACCATGTTGTAGAACATCACAATGCTGTAAAGTTTCAAGTTTAGGCACTGGGAGCATGTTTCCTCGTAAATTCGTAATCTGGACCATAGTGCAGTGACGGCCTCGGCAGAGACGGCAAGACATCAACAAGTCAACTCGGTGGTGCGGACAATTCATCATCACCGGCGACCTCAACGTGAAGCACCAAGCCTGGGATAACACCTGGGTACCATCGTCCAACAAGGCTTCGAGGAAGGATACTACACTATTTTGAGCCCGGATACTCCCACCCGTTTGAGTCGTTCCGGTGCTCATGTTACCATCGATATCTTCCTGACCAACATGACGAATATCTCCGATCCTGTCGTCTTTCAGGAGCTCAGATCAGACTACTATCCGGTGGTGGCCGAAGTAGGTTCTTTCGTCAACCATTTCAAAACTTTCCAGCCGGAGTCGCGTGAAGACAACGACCAGTGCCTGCAGCAAATCGACGAGGCGATATCTCAGGCCCAGGATCAACACTTGCCAGCTTGCAGATTGGGGCATCGATGCTGCGTCGATTCAACTTCCCAATCTGCCTCATGAAAATCATCAAAGTCCACCCATCGAAAGGTCGAGTGAAGTAGTATATGTCGATCTGATTCGGTTGATAGTAAATTTCCACAAAATATCCACAAAGTGTTCCCTCCTCAAGAGGTCTCTATACCATCTCATCGACAGAAGGTTCTTCCTGTCTATTAGAAAAAGGCTTGCTATCCACAAGCAAATTATTCTTGCTGTGATAGAATATGGTTTACCAGACTGTGAGTCACGCGCCAAGTCCCACCATGCTAGGCCACAGATCATTCAAAATAACTTCCTGAGAATGATTCTGAACAGTGCCCCGAGGACTAGAAACTCCGAGATTCATCGGTTGGCTGATCTTCAGGTGTTGGAAGAACGAAGAACGTCAAACCCTTACTAGGTTCAGAGAGTCCTGTGCCAGGTTTGCTATAAGTTTGTAAAAAGCAGTAAGGTTATCAAAGTTATTTTTAAACCAAAATCCAATGCTCTCTCTTGTGGGAAAAATAGTAAAGTAAAGTTTAACAGCATAAAGACAGCAATTAAAAAACTTATTTTGATATCAACATCAAATTGAAAACAAAATTTAATTTCACTTCACAATTTTCAAATTTACGGTAACGACACAATTTGAACATATTCTTCTGATTTATTGCTTTATTAGTACTGTGTTGTGTTGGATACAATGACATTTGGAAATGAAAAATGTAAAATTTATTTGAAAAAGCCAGAAGAAATTCAAATTTCGGACACCTCTTTGATTACGATTTCCGTATGCTAGAACCACCGGGTAAAATTTTATTGAAAGCACAATTAATGAAATTGTATGTTTACTTTAAGTTTTTTTTATATGTGTATATGTGTGTTTTTTTTTTCTTTTTCAAAAAATGTTCAAGTCAAAAGAAAACCATAAATTGTATAGTTATATGTGTTTCGATAATTTAGAATTTAAATTTAATATGTTATGTAAACCATACTTTAAATTCCCACCCTCTTTCCCATCCGTAATTTGTAATTCCTATTAACCTCGAGACGGCCGCGAGTAATCGGCTCTTCCCTTCTAACTTTAGTTTTAAGATAAATGATGTATAAAAGTATGAAAATTTGGCTCTGTATAAATTGCGATTGAGCCTGTATAAATAAATGATTATTAAAAAAAAACAATTAATGAAACATAAAGCGAAAAATTCCACCTAGAAGTGCAACACAACCACACATCGTAAAACAAATTCATTTTTTCATATGTATTAAATCAGCGCAGCTTTTCTAGATTACCCAGTATTAAGACTCATCCATTTTATACCCCATCTTGTAATTCAAAGGTACATAAAATTTTAAGTATCCCACATACTTTCTATAGATTCTAAAAATAAGCATATAGTTTTTTCTTTGATGAAGTGCTTAAAACCATAAAAACAACTGGACTATATGATTTCTGACCTATAATACTGAGGTGATTGCAAAGTAACTGTAATTCATATTTTCTTAATCGAGTATAACTTCACATAATGTAAAAGGATATCAAACTAAAAAAACTGGTTTTCTAAGAAATAGTGTGTAATATAATACATGTAGTACGTTTTTATACATATTTGATAATATTTGGACTGATAATGTTATGCTTGTTGTGGTAATTTTTCCTCATTTTCAACTTGTTTCGTTATTGTGTTGTTTGTTGTTCTTTTCTTCTGCTTCAATCTAGCTTCCTTAATCTGCTTGCAAATGGCCTTTTTCGCCTTTTTCTCGTCTTCCAGTTTCTCCTTATGCATCGTTCGTTCTACCTTTTTCTTTAATTTGGCCATAGCTTTCATTTCAATTCAGCTTTTGCCTTCCTTTATTCAAGTTTCTAACGCTTGGATATTTCCACCATCTTCTAAGCTGCTGCTTCTTCTCTGTACATTACACGGTGTTCAATAAGTTCGGATACACTTTCAAAATTTGTTAAAAAAAATGAAAACATGTTTTTTATTTTTTGGATTTATGTTATTGAAAGCTATGTTTACAGGAACGTTTACAACATTTCTCTTGGAATGACCCCCCTTTGTACTCCTTAACGAGCTTCAAACGTTTCTCGAACGCGTCGCAGGCAGCACGCACGGACTGCATGGGCATTTCGTCCCAGATTTTGAGAATTACCGTCTTGAAATGATCCAAGTGCTGACCTTGTATTCGTTCAGCTTCGCCATCATATAGGACCAAACAAAAAAGTCGAGAGGATTCAAGTCCGGGGAGCTGGGAGGCCACAAAGTTTTGTCCAGAAAGTCGGTTAAATTGTCCCGACACCAGGCTTGAACCACATTTGCCGTAGAGGCTTCGGAGACTGGGGGCAACAACCTTTTCCAAAACCTCAGTTTTGTAGTACGCCGCGTTGATTTTGACGTTTTTTTTCAATAAACACCAAGGGTAGCTTACCACGTTTGCATACTGCCCCCAAACCATCACCGACGCGGCACTTTGGAACCGAGGGATGTTTATATTGGATTCAGGAATGCTGTCCCTCGATGGCGCCCACACCCGGTCATTTTGCACATTGTGCGGCTGCTGCAGCTTCGAACAGTTTCTCGTCCGAAAAAACAAACTCTGACCAGCGTGCCGAGAGAGGATCCTCTTAGCTCGATCCAACCGCTTTTGCTGGTAGCCTCCGAAACGCCATGGACCTTACGTTTTTGTAAGGCCTGAAACCAAGGTCCTTAGTGAGTATGGTGTGACGGTTCCAATGAAACGTTGAGATCTGCAGCCGTTTTCCGGATTGAGCAGTTCTTTTGCGCCGAATTCGCTCCCTCACGATCTTGATGACCCGTGGCGTCCTCGCTGAACGCGGCCGACCGGATCTCGCACGGTCATTGGTCGAGGACGTCTCCGGTATCGCCTGATGGTCGTGTGAGACAAAGTTCGCTGAGCCCTATGCGATTTCAGCAGGCGGAATATATCGCCGGGTCGCTCACCGTTCAAAAACGCTACATTACGAAGTCCCGATACTCTTTCATCGCGCGTAACAAACGAACAACAACTAACAGAATGTCAACACCGCGCATTCGGTGGCGGTATGAATGAAGCTAAAGCTGACACCAATACCAATGCAGAATATGTACATGGCGCATACCTACGCAATGATGAAAACTTGTATTCGAACTTATTGAACCACCGTGTAAGTCCCAGGATTTGCTTGTAGCCACCGCTGGTGGAACGCACGTGCAGATGAATTTCCAAGAAAAGACACATGGCGGATCGAACCATTCTTCTGTTGGATTATTGGATCTTCTGTTGATATTATTTGAATCCAGCGTGTTCAATGATTCCGAAGCCACCTGTTGTAATAAAACAGATTAGCTTATATTGTTATATTAGAAAGCAAAATATCCAAAACAAATTGAGTTTATTCACAGCGTTTCATGCCCCAAATCATATGCGCATTTAATTTTATGGTGAATGTTGCTTACGATAAGAGCCGAAAATTAATGCGCCTCGGAAATATTGCGATTTTAAATCTACAAAAACAAAATTGAAACAATATATTAGATAAATTAATCATGAATTTCCTGAAAATTTATGGAATTAAATAAGATTATCTAAAAGAAACCCAAAATGGGTCTTTGATTTACAGTTCCTTTGAATTACATTTATAATTTGGTGTATTTATTTTTCTATATTTTAGCTATTTTATACATTTTAATATGGCGATTGGAATCACTGTTGTGGCAAAAAGCCAATTTATCTTCGCAATGGCTACTATAAAACCATTTGATCAATTGGTGACTTTCCTCAGTGCAAATTTACCATTTAATGCATTTACTGGAGGCAAAATGGTTTTAAAATGCTTTTTCAACTGATCATAATAAGATAATATGAACGAGTCCTTAAACGGCCTTAAATTTTATGAGATCATAAAGTCAAAATTGGAGTAAAAAGAACTTTAGAGGACAATGTTTTAAGATCGCTGTAAAGATGCTGTGTAGGTTCTCATAAACCTGTCTATAAGTTGAAACCTATTGGCACCTCTTGGTACCATAATTAAACCAAATAGATTTCCAATGGCTTTCATAAAACTTTAATAAAACCTAATAAAGCTGGATGGTTTTGGCAATGTTACTTGGACTGGAAAAGCGATCACCCAGCCTTTTTCTGTACGACCAACACCCCACTTACGACCTCTTGAGGTAGACGTTCCTTGTACGAAAAGAGTATGAGCGGTGGGACCAATGTGCCATCTGCCGAGCCAGCCATTATGACGGTGTTAGATTCTCGGTTGGAATTACTTTGAATTAAAACAAAACATTAATCGACAACTTTGCAACAATAATTACGATTACCTCCCTTGAATCGAATGCACTTTTTTTGCCGATTTTGCAGCAAATACTCTTTTATTTTTGGGATTTGGAGCCATCTCGAATGCGCTTTCATCCATGTTAAACACATGACTTGGAATGCTTAGCACCTCTAATTGATCTTGCGATACTAAGAATGCCTCTACCTCAGCGAACCAAGATTGCACTTCATTTTCCGAGATGATCCTCTTATTTGAAATTGGGTTCGCGGATAGCTTGGAAACATCACGATGACTCTTCAAAAACTTCGTGATTCATTTCATGTAGAAACACATCCTGCTTTCCCAAACACTTTGCGAATTGACCAACGCTTATACTCAGGATCTTTTCGCAAACTGGAAGTCCAGCTACAGCCATGTCCTTGATCCACGCAGCGATTTCCATTTCCTCATTTTCCGTCAGAACGGCTGGCTTTACCACCGAGCCCGGGTGCAACTCCTTCCAGCAATCATACAGCGTACTCCTTGGAATCTCGAACAAGGCTACAGCAACCCGGATGGAAGATCCTCTCTGGATGGCATCCAACGCTGCTTCGACTTTCTCCTTAGGATATTTGCGGTTCTCATTCATAATAAGCTGAAAATTAAGAGGTAGTTGGCATATTGAATTTCGTTATCCAAAATACGAATCGTAGTGAATAAGTAAGACTCATATTTCGGACACTTGATTTTCTTAATATTTGAGCGAAAAATTGATTATATTAAGAAACAAACATCAGTGGACCGTTAAATACCTACCAAATGGAATATGTAGACTATACTAGCAATTGAAACTAATTGAATCACAGAAGAAATTCACCCGCGAAAAAATCGTGAATGGAACCGCTAAGCAAACGTTAAATTTCAATGATCGTTGGACGAGCATTTATATTTTAGCCTCCTATGTTTGAATTAAATATTTTTTTTTTCAATTATAATGATTGGAAACATAACAGGGGAGTTTAACACCCCGTTCGTACTACAACCTATATTACGTGATATAGAGTATCTTGATATCAAATGCCATGCACATTATTTTCAGTGAAAACTAGATATATAGATGCTTATATCAAGATACTCTATATCACGTAATATAGGTTGTAGTGTGAACGGGGTGTAAAGTAGGTACCTAACTATCGTGATGTATTTTACGAATGTGTACCATATGTCATATTTACAGTTTTAGTACAAGGTGTCCTAAATATGAAGCTCCCTTGTGCTGAACTGGCCGGCTTGACGTGCCACAAGGGCTCAGTAGGGATTCGTCAGGACCCGAAGCTAAGAGTCAGTTCCATTGTGGTTATATCACATCAATTAGTTCTTCCACTATAGCAGCAGCATATCGAAATTGTGGATAGACTATTCTTTTGGAGTTCCCAAGTATGGTAAAATATTTTTAAATAATTTTTTGTTTTATTTTCGTTGGTTATGATACGTTGTCTAAGGTTCGTAGTGGGTGCGCGAGACCGTCTACTATTGCAGCAGGACAATCTGTAGACATGTATATATAATATAATTGTTATTCTCATTTTATATGTTAAGATCCCTTCACTATATTGTCCATACTATTTTATAGGTCGTTTTCAGTTTTACAGTTTTTTGTTGCTGTTGTTTTTTTTCTTTGTTTGTAGAAAGGATCATATCTAAAAATTTGATCAAATAAATCTTCTTGCTTCTTCACCAAAAATATTTAATTTATAATCATTCATTTCCTACTTTACAGACATAAGAAATCATTTATGGTCCAGACCAACAAGATTTATCGGATTTTTTTGTAGTTTTCTTAAGTCCTTGTTTTGGGCTTTATGCATACTCATATAAAATTTATTTCGCATTATTGTTAGCTGTTTTCAGCTTTTTAAAACTATAAGGATATATAAATACATATCTAATTTTTAATTTCAGTAACAAACCAATGGATGTCAGATATATAATGTACCCAAGCTTATTATGTTATTCGACTATAAATATGAAAACAAATTCTAAGCTTAGTAGATCTTAATCCTATAAAGCTGCAACAGGAAAATCTTCGATGAGTGGATGACCAGATGACCAGTTATGGATATATATTCTACTATAGTTTACTGACTTGCTCATATTATTGAGTATAACGTCTGTTTGTTTTGTTATGTGATGATATGTTGTTTTAAATAATTTGATCTTATGGCAGTCAAATTCATTTAATTAAAATCATTATAAGACCTGAGAGACTCACTACAAAAAGTTATTGCGATGCAAGAAATGGAACAGCACTAAAATTTCAGATCATCCATATAGATCATATATGTATATATGTTTTGTAAAATATTTTTATAAAAAAAAATCTCGTTGCTGCATTGTTATCTAAATTTTCAGGTTCAGAAATGGAATTGTTATTATCGTTCTTATATTCATTCACCATATTCTTTTTAATTAAAATATTCATTCACTATATTTTAAATATTTTAAATTGAATGTATATTAGGATGGGAGGGAGCATCAGGGTATCATTTAAGCTGGAATTGGACAATGGAGTGGTATGACAAACAGTGTCGTTTTTTTATCCTATCGATTCGATTGTGATGCTGTGAGTTCTACTCCAACAGTTTCAGCGAGAGTGACGCGCTCTTCTTAACAAGCCATCTCGTAGAAAGCTTAATAGGTATTGTGAATTGGGCTATTCGATTTGTTGGATCGTATTGTTGGAAGGAGAATCTTATTTCCCGCGGGTTACGCGTAAGTGTCTTTGCTTACGGGTCCGCTCCACCGTTTTCGGCCCTTTCTACAGCGTTACTGTTAATGCAAACCGGTAACTCAATTTGATCTTGCTATTAAGTGGAACTGCATACATGACAAGGTCTTAGAAGGGATGGTGGCTACCTTACATACATAGGTGTCCGAAATATGAAGCTGTCCGAAATTTGAATCAGAACGGTACTTCTAACGTGAAACAAAATACAGGACGAAAATGAAAGCGATTCAGAGTGATGATAACCAAATAAACTACAAATAAATAAATAAACTACAAACTGAGTAGTTTTTTTAAAAAGAAATACAAGATAGACTTTAAGTGAAATTAGTAGATAAAAGTGTCATTATTACCTACCTACATGTGAACTGTCAATGAACAAAAGTGCTCCTAGTGCCTGAAAATAGTCGCAAAAGAAAACTAAATAACTTAAATGCAAAAGTGTCCCAATTGTGGCGCTACATGGCGAACAATTTTGAGTACAGAATTGCTGTTCTTCACTTTGGTATCGAGCAGTTGTTTTTTATAAAACCGAGATGTGCCTAAATACGCCCAAGTTCTTTATAAAGTAGGCTCCGATTCTGAAGTTCCTAGGTGAATTGATGAATCACCTTAGTTTGCAGCTTAATTTGAGCGAACAGAAGCGTTTATTGCCGAATCAGATCCTTAAAATTTAGCTCGACGCTTTCGCGCGATTTGATAATCACAACATACGGAAAGCCGTTAATCTCACACAACATCCTTGTGTTCCCGTTTCACATGCAGTCAGCAATAAAATGTTTCGGATGGGTTTCATACTTTCAAAAAATGGTTGTCGATGACGCCACCGTTGCAAATATTGCAGCTCATTATAGTGCGACTGTACTGACGACCAGAACATGAAAAAAATACTAATTGCAAGAACGCGAGCGATTTAAAAATATGACGGCGCTAGACGACAGCCAAGACCAAGGAAAGGGGAATAAAGGTAACAACTTTATATTGCTGTCATCCCCTAACGTTCCTTTTTCTTCCTAAAAAGTCCCAAAAGAGAACCTCTTGTACCAGCAAAAAAAAATCAAACCATCCGTACCCTCAATACACAAATGTATTAGCCTTTCTCGTAGGCAATTGTACGCGTTTTCTGCCAGTTCAACTTCTGGAAGGGTCAGAATATTAATTTCAGAACAGATCGTAGGCTCATCCTCCACCCACTGAAACCTTGCGGCGCCTGATACCAAAATCCAGATATTTTTATTGGCAAAGAACAAAAAAAAATATGAATGTCCCAGTTACACTGCACGCCAAAGGACACTACATAACCAGATGAACATCTTACATAATCCTTCCAGCAAACGAATTCACTAGGTCGTAAAAAAAATCTTCTCCAGCACAGCAAGTGGAATAGCGAAATTTGTCATCTGGATTTCGGTAACTGGGGTGAGAAATAAGCGATTGTGCGTCTCTATCTGATAAGATTTTCTTTTCGTCTTGAGCACAGAAGAAAAAGATGCGAAAAACATGTTGACTTCCAGCTTAATACATGCTATTCCGGATGCTGACTTCCTGTTTGCCTGGCCGGCTCCTGTTTGAGCCAGTAACACAACCCGGGGAATGCCCCGGCGGTGATGGTGAGAGCAAGCAAATACCAAGTGAGAAAAGTTGTTCACTGAAGCTTACTATTTGGAAACTTTTGCTTATTCGAGAGAAAGTAACAGGACGCTATCAGTTGTACGCTGGGGATTGTCGGGTTGGTGTAATGAAGCAAAATCTTTTGCCGACGAGCAACAGCGGTGAATGTTGATGAGAGTAAAGCTTGAAGAATGCCAGAAAAAAAATGAAATGGGTTGAGATTTGCGGAATTTAGATGGTTGGAAGATGCCAAAAGAGCCGCTGTTGGGTGGAAATTGTAAAAGTTTCTTTTGAAAAAGGAATGCAAAAAATATTAAGACATAATTTACAGTTTCAAACTGAGATGCGGACAGGGGGCCATTTGAACCCAAGAGGTATAATTGCAATGCGTGAAAAGAAAGTGGTGAGCTCTGTGATTTTGAAGGGGAGACATAAGTTTTGAATTTCCCCATAAGAACATTAAGTAGACAAACTGTCATGTGATTCACATTGTCTAAACTTATTCAACAGTTATTGATTTACCCATAAAATTCATGGATAAAAATTAGTAGGGACACTTCATCGTACTTCGCATCGCAAGTATATACCTTCCCTCTTAAAGCAATGGAAGAAAATGAACAGAAACTTATGAAGAATGATTCACGCTTACTTTATCTCTATCTTTAATTATCTTTGAAGAATTTTCGTACAGTTTGTCAAAATTCTGGAATATTTCGACTGACGAGAATAAAAAAGAATCGGTTAGAGAAAAAACAAAGCTGATATAACTCTCACGATGCTTTTTTGTCTTTTCAATCGTTCTCGAAGCTAACAGATCACAATAGTAGAGGCTGAGAACATATTGAAAACTTAACATGTTCTTATGTTGCTGATGATTTTTCACTCAAGTTGTTGTCGTTTCAGTTGTTTTTATGGGAACATATCAAGCAAAAAAACAGTTCTGAAACGTCAGATGTAACTATTTTTTCTCCATTTGATAACAAATAAGTGCTATATTAGATGTTCTGACAAAACATTGATAGCAATCGAATAGAATAGCAATATAATGGGAAATACAACATCACAGCAAGATAAAAACTAAATTTTGATTCGTCAATTATATAGTGAAATCAAATTTCCATCAGAGCTAGTTTCCGAACTTCGATTATTTGGATCAAAGTTCAAACTTTGAAATTTAATTGTAAAAGGACCCCCAGAAGAAACAAAACCCACGTCAATTCAATTATCTCTCAAAACAGACAGACACAAATAAATGAATCGAAGCTCAATGACCTTCCGCTCCATCCATGCGTTCAAAATGCCCACACATCGCCTCACCCGATTCTAGAACGTCCCAATTTCAATTAAACTTCATTCACAACCGATCTGATTGCCCTCCTTGAGTTTACACTCTCACTCGCTCTTCCTGCAATTTCCGCTCTCAAAATATCCCTTTCATTCTCTCGTTCAATGGCCGCAAAAGGAAACCATTTGATCAACATACAGAAATCGGAAATTCTCGAACGATTCACGGGGCTCTTATCATGTTCGGAAAAAGGAGATTTCTCGGAGAATCCATCATTTCAATTTCTCCCATAAACATTTCTCGCACAGTAGAACTCATTGCACACTGAATCTATGGTATTTAGATGGACAAAAAATGATTAAACTAGAATCGTTTGGCTTTGGCTGAGAAAGGTTGTAAATGTTTTCCAAAATTTGAATGGTTGGTTTTAGCAGAAGTTTCAAGTTATTATTTAATAAATTATTGGGGTAAGTCCAGCCAATTGAATTGCAAATGAGAAAAATACTTAGTTTTTGAAGATTTGCTGGCAATTTAGAATTTTCCTCTGTATTTATCATGCTTAATTTTTTGCATGCCTCGTCATCATTAAACATAGAATCCTCTAAAATTATTATTAAATCGTATTTGCCAACATGAGTGATGCATTTGTTGAAACTATTATATCATGTATTGAATTTATTAAATTGACAATTGAAACATCCGTGCAACAATAAAAGGGTGATCCGATCAAAATTTGGTCAAACTGTAATGTGTGTGAGTCGATCAAAGTTTTTATTATTAAGTCAAATACTTTTTCTTTTTCAATTCCAGTTAATTCAGAATACAAGAAAAATATTCAGCTTCCGTTTTGCCGAATGCGAATGGCCGGGTCTTTCGTTTAACACCTGCCATAAGATTGCCCACTTTATTCGCCGCAGAACGCCAGTTTGCCTTAAACTGTTTCTCAATCACAATAGCTTTTTGAGTCTTCTTAAGGTTCCGCTTAACGATGGCCCAATATAGTTCAATTGGGTGGAGCTCAGGCGTGTTGAGAGGGTTCTAGTCCCTTGGCACCACTTGAACGTTGTTGGCAGATGCCAAATCCGGCCAAAATAGAACGGAACAATAATGTCGCTTCAGGAAAGGCAGTGGACGTTTTTGTAGGCACTCGCTCAGATAAATTTCCTGGTTGACGGTTCCGCTAGATATTTCTTCGCGAACTTTGACAGTTTAATGAGCTTGAAAATATCTGCCAGCTTTCCTCGTCTTGTTGCCGTATAAATTTCATGTCCTGTCCTGTGCCGTATATAATTCCTGTCAAGCTGTTTAAAGTCTGCCTTGACGTAAGTTTCATCGTCCTGTACCACGCAATCAAACTTCGTCAGCATCGTCGTGTACAACTTTCGCGATCGTGCTTTGGCCGACGTGTTTTGTTTATCGTCGCGATTTGGAGTCACCACTTTCTTGTAAGTCGACAGTCTAGTTCGTTTTTTAGCTCTATCTACGGTTGAAGGCACCACTCCTAGCTTCTATGCGGCATCTCGAACGGAGAGGTTGGGGTTCCGCTCGAAACAGCGGGCAACTCTTTTATTCGTCGCTGTGGCCTCCGGCTTTCGATTTCCCCCCGATCCAGCTTTTCTGGCTGTCGACAAACGTTCACCGAACACTTACCCTAATACGTTGGTAACAGTTGATTTAGCCACATTCAACAATTTCGCCATTTAAACCTTCCCATCCTTTCACTTGTTATTCCTATTAACCTCGAGACGGCCGCGAGTAATCGGTTCTATCCCCTTAACATTAGTTTTAAGATAATTGATGTATACAAATATGATAAATGCTTTAAAAAAAAACAATTTCGCCAACTTGGCGTGAGAGTAGTTTGGATTTTCGCCATGCACGTGCAAAATTTTGATGCGTTGCTTCTCTTCCTTTTTTCCCTTCTTTTGATAACTGAAGTGCTAATATCAAAATCAAAATAGAGGCATGATGCTACACGCACACATCTTCAAATAATGCACGATGAAAGGAAATACGTCACGTTTAAGTCGACCAAATTTTTAACGAAACACCCTTAATAATGTGATCTTAGCTCATATTAAACAAATCTTGATTATATGATGGTCTCGATTTTGGCAATATGAAATTAGATTATACTAGAAATTAGAAGAAAAATTAGTATTCTCCATTTAATTTGGTCCAGTCAAGGTGGTGCATTCGATCATGCCTTGACCTACCCCGCATGGGGATGCTTGGTAAAAGATTGTGTTCCTGTTTCGAAATACTACCTCACAATGCCCTCCGCTCAATTTCAAACTACTTATATTCAATTTTCACCGCCTGCCGTGAGCTAACGGAACTATCAATACTCTCTCTTAACAACTTTGTTCTAGCAAAAATGGCTGAATCCTAGAGGGTTTGAGCTGTTTATTGGAATACTTGTAACTATAAATTAGAAGAAAAATTAGTAATCTCCATTTAATTCCAACTACCTTTGCTTTTCTTCGACACGTCGACATGTCGAAGATAAGCAAAGGTAGTTGGAATTAAATGAAGATTATGATTTTTTCTTCTAATTTATAGTTAAGATTACTGTCTACTCCTAGAGCCTCATGGTGATGAGAAATTATTTCCTTCTCAAAACAACATCATCACAGATCGTTACCCCGCGTATGGGAGAATACAAGGAAAGACTATATCAGAATAAATTACTGTCCACTCCTAGAGTCTTGCATGGACATGAGAATTTATCTGCTTCTGACAAATTTCATTAGAGACCGTTACTCCACGCATGGGAGAATACAAAAAACAACAATCAAAGTGTATATTTTTAGGTTTTTTTTTTTTGTTATTACAATAAAAGCTTTTGTTTTCTTTTCAATGTTAATTATTTGATGTTATTTTGTATATTTTGGGATTTTTTTCAATACTGAAGAATTTTGCAACTTTGGAGGATAAACTTAAGGAATACCATGTTCAGAAAAGTAGCAGCGCTGTATCAGTTTGCCGTTCCTGTATAGATTAAGAATATTATCGACAAACCACTTGCACATATAGTGGTGACATCAAACAAACACACTGATTACGATTTCTTTTTGTAAACATTTTACGTCATACCTGTTCTAAATAATAGTAGCAGAAAGTGATTTTCTATAATCTAATCCCATTCCTGTTGAAAATTTGACGGAAGGTGAACAAAAAGCATAAAGATAAATGAAAATTGGGTTGAGTGTTTCTCTTCGTTTTTTTTTGCAACAATAAAATAATAGGCTGCCCTAAACATTGCCCCTATTGCAACAGCGGAGTTTGACAAAAATGCTTATCGAGGAAGGCAAATCGTACAGGCAGGTTCAACAAACAGTAGAATACTCAGCCAAAATTTTCAGAATTGCTTTGAAATGGAGGGCCAAGGTCTTAATTCGCGACTAGAAGCGGTCCCAACACCCAGAATATCAATCGGATGATTGCAAAAAGTAATCGAACACCAACAAGCGTGCCAAAGCATGGTTTTAGGAGAAGCAATTTGTGGTTGTGGAGTGGCCAGCGCAGACTCCGGTCTCAATCCTATTCCGAACCTATGGGAAGGCGTCGAACGTGCTGTTGCTGTGAAGTAAAGCCGAAAAATGTCGAGGAATTGTGATCTGTGAACACCAAGTTTTGTTTTTCATTCCAGCAAAATGATGCAACCAGCAATTCCCTTTTTTTTGCAATCCAGCAATCGGTTTCACACTTAACTGAAAAACAGCAAAATTTGATGTCAAAAATGTTGCTGAAATCGCAGTAACCTTGTTTAAGTCACGTATTAACGACGGAAAGTTGTGTTTATTCATTTTATAGATTTTTTTTTATTTCAAGATGTGAGTTCTTTGTTTAGTTGGAAGGGCATTGAAAAAATGGAACCGAATCTGCATGTCATAACCGAAACTTTCAACTTAGAAAGCTATAATTTCGAAGAACTGTTTGGTAAGTAAAATATAATGAAACAAACATTTGATTTTTACAGGTTGAAGTTTTCAAGACGAGAAAATGGCCGAGTCAGTGGATGAAAACTGATAATGTATTTTACGGTTGAAGTTTTACTTATTTTGGAATTGCATTCTATTTTATGTACCTTTATATGAGCAATACTAAATAAAAATTCAATGGATCGATAGGTACCTGAAATAATCTCCTCAGACATGTATCGCAAATTGTGAATGTAAGCAAGGATTCAATAACTCTATTCTTGAATGCATTAATCAATGTCTACACGTCTCAACGTGACGATCCATACAAAAAAATATAAGGCCCATACAAAAATTGTGAAAAGGGGTGGAGGGGGGTGTTTAAAGAGTCACTTTCAGCGTGACGTAATTAATGAACGTTCCCTTGATGACAAAAGCGCTGGAGACCCTGGTGAGATTTGTGACATGTTTGCAAAGTTTTTTCCAAGAAATTTACACGACATTTTCAGATAATGATCACGATCTAGATTATTTTTCATTCTTTCCTGCTTCTTCAAATGACAAAAGAGTTAATCAGGTACATGTTCAAGACATACCTGCTGGTTTGAAAAATCTTGATGCTGTGAAAGGTGCGGGACCTGATGGAATTCCTCCAGCATTTATGAAAAATCATGCATTTGAACTAACTTCGCCTTTAATTTGGCTCTTCAATTTGTCACTTGATTCAGGTCAGTTCCCTAAAATTTGGAAAAACTCATACCTAATACCCATTTATAAGTCAGGAAGAATATCCGATACTCGCAATTACCGTGGAATTGCCATTATGTCTAGCATTCCGAAGCTTTTTGAAGCTATCGTCAAA
>JASCZW010008455.1:0-50690 GCA_034211315.2 Aedes japonicus
AAACGTATAGATCCGATGTTAAAACAAGACTGATTTATTAATACAATTCTAATTGCTAAGAAACCTAATTGTCCCTAGCTACATGATGACAGTCCCACGGTCGCGGTGTCGGCTCAGCATTTTCGGGATCCCACGGTGAAATGTTTACCTCGATGTCACGTCGCTTTCTTCCCACGGAAGACGGGTGTTAACTTGACCCTCCTTAAAAATGAGGCTCCGTACGAATGGGCTCCTCTAGCGGCACGTTGACCTTGGTTTCGTCCTTCGTGGTCTTGTCCTGTTGTTTTATCCGTATGTCCACCTTAGATCCTCTAAGATGGAATAGAAAGAAAACAGCACATATGATTATAGGAGTGACCGATAGTCCTCCAAAAATTGTCCAGTGTGACCATTGGAGACTCGTGGCATTTAAAACGAATCGCCTTCATTTCCTTCCTGGTTTCCATATGTAGATTATGAAGATGGTCTAAACTCAAGTTAACAACTGTTCGTTGTTTTTCAATGGGAATTCCATATAACGGTAAGTAAATTGGTTTACCTGTAGTATTTTGAACTTGATGCAAAAAGGTACTGTTATCAATGGTTACCTCGCAGTTGCTGAAGGATATAAGGTAAGTTCCTGATAGGTTCCTTGTCGGTGAACCACAGTTGGTGTGTAGGGTGAAATTCTTCCGAAGATTGGTGAGAATGTGTTGATTGTCGATTAAAACGACTTCTTCCTTCGGGTTGGCAAGGTATACGCATTTCGCTGATTTTCCATTGAGAAGGTTGGGCACACATGTTGTATCGTCTGGTGTTATGTCTGTTGTCTCGAAGATCTTTGATTCCAGGCTGTGAACAATGTAGTACTTGTTTCCATGGTTAAGGTAATGGTTATTAGGAACATGGATCTGTTGATTATTAAACCATGTTGGCAGCACGAAAATCTTTCTATAAATCCTTGGATCCAATTTCGGTAACTTGATCAGAAGAGCAATATCGAAAGCGTTGGTGACTATAGAGGTGGTCGCATAGGACAATGCTTCGGCGGTGTTCCAGACTGTTATGTTTTCCCTAGCTAAATCATTTATAATTAAATCAATTTCAGATGGACTCAATACTCTTTCGTTAAGAATTCCTATTTTTGCTAACATCATTGTTTCTCTTATCTGGAATAGTTTTTCATACAAAAATTCAAGATTTAAATATATGTTCAGAGAATATAATTCAGAAGATTTAGAATTGAATAATTTGATAGATTCCTTTGTTTTGAAAAGAGCTTCTTTCATTTGTAAAGATATTTCTCTATTAATTCGAACTTGTTGATTGTTATTGCTAATAAGGCTATTAATGGAGTTATTGATAATCTTTAAGTCATTAGCATCTGGATTTCCTGCTAAATATTTCCACGCTGTACCTAAGCTATCCCATCGTCTTACTCTTCTTACAGGTACCAAATTTTTTAAGGTTGAATCAATATCATTAAATTTTGTAAGTATTAAAGTGGTAAACTGATTGCCTTCTATCTGTTTGAACTCTGATTTGAGATTCTGTATTTGATATTGAAATGAGCCTAAATTAAAATGATGTATGTAATAATTATAGTCAATTTGAATTCGTCCATGTCCTTGATGGTAGATAAACAATGGTTGGTTGTCCGTCTGTTGTATTGAAATCGTCTGCGTGTTGCTAAGTCCAACGTCTAGCACCAGAAATATCCTGAATAAGAATAAATACGAGTTAGTCCTGTCGAATTTTTAAGTCATTTTTATGTATCCTTCTGTTGTCTGATGTTGTAATGGTGCTTTTGTTTACATTTTTATTCTGATCTTCTTGTATCGAGGAACTGTCTTTAATCTTCGCCTTGTCTTTTCAAATACGTCCTTGTCTGAGCGAATGTCACGTGGAGAAAGTTTTCTATTATGGTAGTCTAAGTCTTTTTCTTGTTTCTTTTTCAAATTTTTGTGTACTGTCTCGATTATGTGTGAGGATTTGGAGGTTGGGATGATAATTTCTAATGGCGTGAATTTTGTGCAAGAATGTATGGTGGAATTGTATTTAATAACTGACATTTCGATTAGCTGGAGTGGTTTTTTCTGCGCATTTTCTGCTTTTGTAAGTCGATAAATTTCCTGTAAGGTGGAATGAAATCTTTCCACAACTCCATTCATCTCGCTTCGACCTGTAGCTACTATGTAAGGAGTAATTTTATTTTGATTGAAAAAGTTTACCAGTTCGCCAGACAGGAAAGATTTTTCGTTGTCCATCACAACGATTTCTGGTAATTTGAATTTAGATAATACTTCTTGAACAGCGGGTAAAAAGATCTATAGCTGCTCTAGATTTTACAGGATGAACTTGGGCGTATTTAGAAAACTTATCGACGCACGTGAGAAAGATCAATTTTTCTATAAACATTATATCGATGTGTACAATTTGGAAAGGTGAATTTGGAATAGGTGTTTTTTGAAGAGGATAACGAATAGGATTTCTATCGTATTTGTTTTCCTGGCACAATTGGCAATTATTAAGAAATTCGCGAAGTTTTTTGCTTCAATTGTGGAAAATAAAATTTCCGTAAGATTTGAATTTTATTTTCCTCTAGTCCGCGATGAGCTCGATAATGCTCTGTTTTGATAATATCCCATTGCGTATGATCGTCCGGAACGTCAATAAGTAAATTTTGAGTAAAACGAATCTTTAACAGATTTTCCCGACCGAAATGTTTTTTATAAACTTCTTGAATTTGTCCCATTATGTTTTCATCTGTTAATAAACCGTTTAATTTACTTGGGTTAACGTGAGTCTTCAAAACCTGTAAAATAGAATTGTCATTAATATTTTGCATATAAATTGTTAATCGGGTGTAATTTGGAAATGGATGAGATACTTCTATCTTATCAGGACCTTTTTAATGATGAGTTGATGTTGGAAGACGTTTAATGGTGATTCTGTAGAAATTATGTACATATCAGCACTAGTGTCTGCTGAATGTTGAGTTCCAGTCATTGACAAAACAATTCGACTAAGTGCGTCGGCCACAACATTAGACTTACCAGGTTTATATTCAATCTGGTAATCGTGCTCCTCTAAGTACGATTTCCAACGCTTCAGTTTAGCGTTCGTATTTTTAGGTGAGAGAGAAACGTCAAAGGCTGGTGGTCTGTTAAAATTTTAAAGCTTGTCCCATACAAATAATTTCGGAATGTCTGTAGTGCCCAAAAGATTGCAAGCATTTCTTTTTCTGGCACGGAATACTTTTCTTCTGATTTTGATAAGCTCCTTGATGCAAAGTGGATAGGTTTGTCTTTTCCATTTTCACCTTGGGATAGTACCGCTCCTATGGCAAAGTCCGAGGCGTCGGTAGTCAATAAAAATGGTTTGCTATAGTCTGGGTATATTAAAATATCCGAGGACGATAGCAAACTTTTCATTCTTTGAAAACAATTTTGTTCACATTCTGTAAATTTAATTTTTTATTCGAATGGCATCCTTCCCCTCTTAAAAGGTTGGTAAGAGGTTTTGCGATTTTTGCGAAGTCTTTTACGAACCTTCTATAGTAGCCCATCATTCCTAAGAATGATCTTAGCTCTTTGATAGTTCTAGGTTCAGGATAACGTTCTATAGTCTCTATTTTCTTAATATTTGGTTTAAGGCCTTCAGATGTGATAACATATCCAAGAAATTCAATTTCTTTATGTAAAAATTCCGATTTGTCCAGCTGAATCTTTAAATTCGCTTTATTCAATGCTGTTAGAACTACTTCAAGATTATGAAGTACTTCTTCCAAAGATTTTCCAAAAATAATTACGTCGTCAATATAAACGTAACATATTTTGCCAATGTATTCTCGCAATACGTCATCGATCGCTCTTTGAAATATTGCGGGAGCATTTTTTAAAACCAAATGGCATACGAGTAAACTCATATTTGCCATTGTTGATAGAAAAAGCAGTTTTATTAATATCGCTCTCTTTCATCTTTATCTGGTGAAAACCAGACGCTAGATCGAGGGTGATGAAATATTTTTGACCTTTCAGCTGATCAATAACATAGTTGATTTCAGGCATCGGGTACCTATCCGAAATAGTTTTTTCGTTTAGCTTTCGGTAATCAATTACCATACGAAACTTTTTTTCACCGGAGGCGTCGGATTTTTTGGGACAATCCACACTGAGGATGTCCACGCTGATCGCGATGGCCTTATGATTCCATCATGTAGAAGCTTTTCAATTTGTTTGTTTACCTCTCCAGCATATGCAGCTGGGTAAGGATAAACTTTTTGATGAATTGGCATATCATCAACTGTGTTTATGGAGCATTCAACTACTGTGCTACATGTTAGTTTAGAGTCCGGCATATAAAATACTTCTACGTGTTTGTTCAATACACTAAGCAGCTGATCTTTCTCATTCTTTGAAAGATGAGACGTACGGTATGTGTGACTCTGTCTGATTTGACTGGCAAGTTACTTGAGCTGTGTGAGGTGGATTTTGTTGAGATAGGTTATTTGAAGCGGTTCTCGCGGGCGAATATTGAAGAAGTGGAACGTTCAATGATCCGTTCCCTTTGTTTAACTGCAGCATGCTTTTTCCTAGATCAATTTTTTGCGTTAAGTGCGTTTAAAATTCCTGTTCCAATTATCCCATGGAAAAATGGGTGAAAATCATGTAAGAGGAACTGGGCACAATAATTTATTTTTGGATAAAAAAATCAATGTCAATTGCTGTGTCAGCATTGAACTTGCCATTAGCACTTCCGATATCGTTTGCTTTGAAACGATATGGTTTTGCAAAGAGAATAATGATTAGCCAACATTGGGTGGATAAGGTTTATATTCGCACCCGTGTCGATTAGGAAGGGAAACTCACCTATATTGGTTTTCAATTTTATATATGGCATTGTTGGTATTACCAACGTGGGTGCCATTCTAAAAATTAGCCTCTTGTGATTCAGAGGTATTTTGCTCTGGTTGAATGAATCCTGAAGCTTCTCCCGTTTCATATCCATAGGCCTCTTCATATGAGGTGTCGTCATAGGAATCTTTGTTCTGTTCGTCATAATAATAATATTGTTCATCGTCGTAACCTTCGTTGCATATGTCGTTCGAATCTAGAGGATGCGCCTGTCTTTTTGCATTATGCTGATATTGTTGGGAGGGAGGGAGTGGACGTTTAAAATTAAGCGGAGGGCGATTACTGTAATTAATTACCCTTGTTTTCAAAGTCGGATCCACTTCCATCGGTTGAGGATATTGTGGTGGATTAGGTGGGTTTGGTCTAAATGGATTGGTATGGAATGGGTTTAGTCGATTTTGATTTTGTTGATAAGGTTGTTGTGAAAACGGATTTGTTTGTGGGAAATTTTGCCGATAAGGATATGCACTTTGGAATGGTCGTCCTCTAGGAGGAAGAGCTGGTGGTAAGAATGCTCTAGGTTGTGTTGGGTATATTCTAGGAGGTAAAATTGGTGGTTCCGGGGTTTTGGGGTGCCTGTCCACTAAACTCGTTTTTTAAATGGAGATGATCGAATATCCATGTTAGAATATTCGATACAAAAATTAAATGCTTGACTTAATGTAGTAGGGTTGGTGCTTTTGAGTAAAATGCTTAGAGGTTTATCAAGACCTCTTATAAATGCATCTACTGATTTTTCACGGAAGTATGTGATGTGAGCAGCGGCACTTTGGCTCATAACCCTATCGGTTTGTATCTGAGCTATTATTAATGATAGTAGTTCATTTACACGGCTATAGTATGCAGTAATGGTTTCGTTCGCTGACTTTTTAATGGAGGTCAGCTGGAAATCAAGGGTTTTAATATCTCTTTGATCCTTATAGTAAAGGATCAAAGTATTTTTAATGTCTGCCCAATTGGTTTGGACATTGTTCGCGTTTAAAACGTTCGCCGCTTCTCCGTCAACTTTGCGACGAACGGTTCGCTCTAAAACGCTAATTTGTACAGGTGTTGCACCCTTTCTCGGTATGCCCGAAAGATAGAGTCAACATCGGAAATCCAATCAATTAATTTGGTCGGATCTCCGTAGAATACTTTGATATCTTTGACAAAATCAGGAATTTTGCCAATATTGATGAATTCCTCAGTAGTTAGAGGTGCCAAGTTTTGATTAAGGGCCATGATTCTCCCAAAATATATATCGAATCTAGATTTTTTCCTATCAATGATCTTCAGTTTAAAAACAATATTTCAATACGTTTGGTTTTGATAACTCACTTTTCACTAATTTGTTTCACTATTTATAAATAATAAATGGTTCACTTTAATCAATTTAAAAATTAAAATAAATGGTTAACAAAAGGTTGTCTACTTACAATAAAATTTTCATCCCTTCGTTCCGTGGGGAGAAAAGAAGCAGGCACTTCGGGAGGTTCCTGTTTGCTGATCCGCTACTGAGGGCCCTTGTGCCGATCGGGAGTTTTCCACGGTGTCTTCTTTTCTGCTTCGTTGATTGTTGATGCTGGCTCTTTGAACCAGGTTTCACTTGGCGGCTCCGGCTCCTTCAACCGGGTATGATTTTTTTAGGATTTTTAGCACTGCACTGATATGAAGATTTCGTTAGCAGCACGGCTCTTTGAACCGTTATTTGTTGAATGGTTGTCAACTTTTCAAGATTTTCACTACCACTTGTCTTCACTTTTTAAGATTTTTCACCAACAATTCAACTTATCAATTCCACACGCGAAGGTCCCTATTCGGGCGCCAGTTACGATTTTACAGATGGGGGTTCACAAAAATAAAAGCCGAAACGTATAGATCCGATGTTAAAACAAGACTGATTTATTAATACAATTCTAATTGCTAAGAAACCTAATTGTCCCTAGCTACATGATGACAGTCCCACGGTCGCGGTGTCGGCTCAGCATTTTTGGGATCCCACGGTGAAATGTTTACCTCGATGTCACGTCGCTTTCTTCCCACGGAAGACGGGTGTTAACTCTCGCAAGAAGAGAAATCACTTCAGAGCTGGGAAGTTCGTCTATTACAATACGGGCAACGCAAGGTTGTCCCCAAGGAGGAGTCCTCTCACCACTTATGTGGTCCTTAGTTGTAGACGAGCTTCTAAGAAGCTCAGAGGAAAAAGGTTTCGAGGTTGTGCAGACGATATAGTCATTATAGTGAGGGGAAAATTTGACAACATCATTTCAGAAAGAATGCAATGGGCCCTAAAATTTACCCAGTCTTGGTGTATCAAGGAGGGCCTTAGCATTAATCCAGCAAAAGTAGTAATTGTACCTTTCACTAGGAAAAGGAAGTTTAGTCTAAAAGCGTTCCAGCTAGGAGGATTAAAGATCCATCTTAGTGAACAGGTTAAATACTTAGGAGTGATACTGGATGCCAAACTGAACTGGAATGCTCATCTTGAGTATGTGATCGGTAAGGCAACCAGTGCTTTCTGGATATGCTCAAAAACATTTGGCAGAAAATGGGGTCTAAGACCAAAAATGATAATGTGGATTTATACATCCATAAGTAAGTCCAAAAGTAACGCATGCTTCCCTTGTGTGGTGGCCAAAAACAAAAGAGGCTACTGCACAGAAAAAGCTTGCAAAACTTCAACGGCTAGTATCCATTGCTATAACGGGAGCGATGCGCAGCACTCCATCAAATGCGTTGAATGCAATGCTAAATCTGCTGCCTTTGCACGAATACGTGCAACTAGAAGCGGAAAAGAGTATGCTTAGACTTAAACGATTGAAAACTTTCATGTCTGGTGACTTAGTCGGTCACCTGAGCATTTCACAAAGCTTTCAAAATGGGCCAGTGATGTACATGAATGGAGACTGGATGAAACCTGTGGAAAACCATGACATCCCTTACAACATATGTGAAACGTCACGTATAGATTGGGAAGTCGGAGGTCCCACTGTTCGTCATGGCTCCATAAAATTCTTCACAGATGGCTCATAAATTGGAACAAAAACGGGAGCAGGAATCTTCGGCCCTGGGGTAGAAATGTCAGTGGCGATGGGAAACTATCCAACGGTTTTCCAAGCGGAGATCTTTGCTATAATAAAATGTGTTAACGTTTGTCTGAAGAGGAAATATAGATATGCAAATATTTGTATTTTTACAGACAGCCAAGCGGCACTCAAAGCGATAAGTAATTATAAATGTACATCCAAACTTGTCTGGGAATGCATTCTTTCATTGCAAAAGGTGTGCCAAGAGAACTCGGTGAATTTATTCTGGGTTCCGGGACACTGTGGCATTGAAGGCAATGAAAGGGCAGACGAGCTTGCTAAACAAGGTTCAAATGCACAGTTTATTGGCCCAGAACCATTCTGCGGTATATCATACTGTGCCATAAAAATGGAATTAAAATCTTGGGAAGAGCAAAGGGTGATGACCAATTGGTTGGTCACCACAAAGTGTTCTCAAGCGAAAAGGTTAATAGTTCCAAATGTTACAATTAATAAAAAGCTTCTGGAGCTCAATAAGAGAGTTCGTTGTATCTATACTGGCCTAGTAACCGGACATTGCCCGAGTAGATATCATTTGAAAAACATTGGCCAGGTTCAGAATGATATCTGTCGTTTCTGTAACATGGAACGTGAAACCTCGGAACATCTGCTTTGCAGTTGTGATGCTGTGTACAAGAGCAGACTTAAATTTCTGTACAGTGGCTATATGCAATCTAAAGAAATTTGGACTGCAATTCCTGGGAAGGTGGTGGGTTTTATAAACTCAATTTTGCCTGACTGGGAGACGCGTCTTAGACTGGTCACTTGACAAATGGTGATCTAGCTTTTAGATGCGAATTAGTATAGTAAACAGGGGTATACCACAAAAGTTCAACTCAGTGGACGCAGTGGTTTTATGCCTCAACAAAAAAAAAAAAAAGTAAACATTAATGTGACTAAATAAGTAACAATCAAGTAGCAGCAACCAATTATGACAATTTGATAGGTACCGCTTTCGACTAAACACTAACAGATCAGTTTTCTACGGCCCTAGCAAGTATGCGGCATGCAAGCCTCTTAAGGAAACCACTTTGTCGTCAGCTAGTTGTCTTAGCGTGCAATGTTATGCCAAACGATTGTTTATATCTTTAACTTAAACGTCATAAAGAAGTGGGCTGAGGCATGCAACTAATTTCGGAAGTTGTGAGTTCTCCAAATGAAAGGTTCATTTGCTTTTAACAAAAAAATTGTTTAAAATTATTTAAAATTCCCGGAAGTCCACATCCCAACAAACATCGGTGTTCAATAAGAGCTTGTTCAAGCAAATTTCTTCAAGAATAGCCGAATAGCTTCTTCAAATTTGCTTGAACAAGCTCTAATTCAACACCGATGTTTGTTGGGATATCTGTACAATATCATACAAGATACCAATGGAGACTTGAACAAAAGCCCCATTAATGTCCAGGAATACTGAAACCAGCTCTGAATGTCAGTTAAATATCTGTAGAAAGCAGCGCAGGACAATCATCGGTTCAGTTGTTCGTACGGAACCACAACTGTGTTTTTGATTGTATGTTATTTTTTTCGACCCAGTGATCACGTAAGCTTATCAGGCAAAAAATTTATACTAACAGAAGCGTACTTGCCTGGGGGAGGTAGCGATTGAATCTTCCGCCTCTAAGCGTCTTGTTATGGGGTACCAGATGAGTCTTCACCGATTGAATGTCGATCTGGAAGACAACTGCATTGAGTTAACGCAAATTAAAATCATCCGTCCACTATATCACAAAACATTGCAATTGGTTGAGCGGATGGAGATACTGTCATCATTGGGTATAAGACCCAGTCTCCCCCAGGTAGTGCCAAATCGATGAGTTTGGACATCAATAGATTCATGGTTGCCAGAAAGCACGAAATTCATCTACGGACTCTTGTTTTTACCAGGTCCTACAATCGAAATTTTGGATGGATTAGCGTTGATTGCTGTTTATATTGTTCTAGCTGAACCCGGTGTGAGCGTTGCTACGCGTGCAACTAAAGCTACCAAAATTATAACGGCAACAAAATTTATTGTTTATTTCACAATAATACAGTTATATCTAGATTAGAAACAGTTGATTTTAACAAAAAAAAAAGACCGTGCGTAGCGTAATTGCTACTCCGTTACCGATCAGAACTAGTGTGTAATTGCACAGAGAACCACATAGATGGAGCTTGAGAGTAGGCTTTGCATCTTCAATAAACAAGTTCACTAATTCTATTTATATATAGATCAGTACCGGTGCCGACCACGTCCTCACGGTCTTTGGGGAGGAGGGATCCCCAAGTAGCACAATTTGTTTCAATAGAGCATAAAAATCGCTCTTGAAACAAATTAGGGATGGTTTTGTTTGGCTATGTACCTCAAAATCATACACAACAGCAACGCAAAAAGCGCAAGGGTGGAGGCTATTTGCAACTTGACATTGTTTCTACAGAGTTGCAATAGCATTTAATAAAACTTTCGAATATTCTAATTCGCGTTGCTAGAAAGTGAGATGATACCGATGTTTAAATGAATGCGAGGATAGCTTTTGTTTAAAGAATATCTTCATCAACCAAATATTCGTGATGAAAAAATTGAGAAACAAAATGATCCGAAAATCGTGTTGGTGTAAGTTCAATTTTTAAACGCTTTCAGATTTATGGATCAAAATTCTGTTCTACTACGAAAAATATAAATACCCTTGAATAAATCCTTGAGAATACAGCATTGTTTCTGAGTTTGGAAAAGAAACATTTGTGTAAAATTATGTTTACATATGGAAAAATCAGATTAATGATTCATTCGAAGATTAATCAATCGTTACAGGTTCATGTTAAGTTCAAACTGTGGAGGAATGAGTAAAATTTTAAAATCTCATTTCGTATAGAAATTTTTTGACATATGGCATCTACGAACAAACCAAATACACTACCGGATAAAATGATTATATTCCAATCCTAACACGTGAATGCATCTTTGATGTTTGTCCATGCAGAAATCTCTTAATTATAGATATATGGGCAATAGTAGCATAATTAGTTTGATAGTTAGTTTTCTTTGTTTTAGTATACCTGATTTATTTATTTATTATTAAAAACTGAATTCCACATTATAAAATAGCAATAAATTTAATATTAAACCATACTAACAGCTGCTTATTTGATCAAAGAATATACATAACGTACTGGAAAAAAAAATTTAATTGGCATTACAAATAAAACAATAATGTCATATACGCTTTCAACAATTTTTTTATATCAAATAGAACAAAGAATTTTGAATAATTCAGAAGCTACACCATGTTTCTTTACTTAACTATACTTAACAATTGAGTGGGAATTTCATTAGGGGG
The DNA here is from genome assembly GCA_034211315.2 of Aedes japonicus. Taxonomy (NCBI): domain Eukaryota; kingdom Metazoa; phylum Arthropoda; class Insecta; order Diptera; family Culicidae; genus Aedes; species Aedes japonicus. Next base: position 11,278 of record JASCZW010008455.1, read on the forward strand.
TTCAAAAGTAATAATAAAACAACATCCTTGTATTACCTACTCTTCCATGCATTCAATGTCTTGGTTGTTCGAAATTTGATCATCCATAATTGTGGTCTAGGTCACACAAAAAAAAATCCAATGGTAGACACAACTGTTTCTCAATGAATTTATCTTAATATATGTGGAAAATATCAAACCGTTCTAAATATGTTTTTGTGTAGAACTTAGATTACTATCAATTGCAATTATTTATGCAATTGTTTATGATGAAAACTACTAGCCAGAAAAATTCAACTGTATGATAGCTTAAAGGAGGTTTCTTTTAAAAGACGAAAACTTTATTTTTATTGCTACTTTAAGCATTTCATTTTAAGCTTTATTCGAATGACTCAATACAAAATTGCATGCAACAAATTTATATTCAACAAATTTAAAAGAATTTTATTATGATTATTTCCGGTTATGATATATCGATTATTCCATATCCATAACATTAGAATCTCTTCTATACATATATTATTGCTTAAGTTTTGATTTAAATTAGCAATTTGAAAAATATACAATCAGGTGCTGATACATTTTAAATTTTATCAATACCAACGTTTTACTATGTGTTGAATAGATTAGGTTATAGTTGGGAGCATAGCAACAATTTTGTTCTTAAAATAGGGTCAACGGATTTTTTGTGTAATCATTGATTTTGTTTCTACACGCCATTTCTAAATAACAAAATTTGAGTACGATGGACTCAAATTCGTCTTAAGTATGGCTACCCAAACGTTAGTCAAGATAGTTCGTAGTGGTAAGGTGATAAACAGTCAACATCGGCTTGAATCCGATCGATGTTTACTAATTGTTAACGTGTTACTCCTAACCATCTTTAATCAATTTTGGGTAGCCATACTTAAGACGAATTTGAGTCCATCGTACGCCCACCGCTCGTTGTGAACTTGTATCTTTCAATTTCCAACCTGCCGTTTTGCTAAACGGAACTATCAATACTCTGTCTTCATTTATATTCGTTCTAGTAATAAATTACTGTCCACTCCTAGAGCCTCTCTTGTAGATGATAAATTATCTGCTTCTGACAAATTCCATCATAAGAGCTTATGTTTCTTATGCACAACTAGTAATCTCACAACAGTATATTTTGTTTGGGAAGTTAATATAATTCAGCTTTACGTAGGTAACTATGTTATTGAAATTAATTAGTTAGGGCAGCCAAAAATTAAAATGGTTTGTTCTCACTATTTGAATTATCCTTGTTTAAAAGTAATAGCCACTATTATGAAAATCATAGCCTTTAGAGGTTGCATAACGAACACTTTAAGCCATTTTCTTTGTTAGGCATATATATAAACATCAACCTCTGATCAAAATATGAATTGATTATATTTTCATTAATATCAAAATACATGTGGTCGGCAGTGTGCATTTCATTTGGAGATATTTTAATCGTCATAACTGCTGCGGTAGTGTGCAATTGAACGTTGCAAAAACGTAACATTATTCACTTTATGCTGCGTTCTCATTAAGTTGCGCATGTGGCTCAAAAAACGTGTTTTGGGAGATCTTAAGTATCAGAACGCTTCATTGGAACAAGTTTGTATATTCTTTGTTATGTTGCACTGGAGGTCAACATTTCTTCATAATAAACATCACATACACTGGAAAATATTAAGTATGCAACATCATGATTAAGATTACTTAACTGCAAGTTTACAAAGGCAAACAGGTCTCGACTAACTCCAATGTTTGTTTTGAATTGTCTTGGCAAACCATTTGAGCAACACCAATGCAATACCTAGTATATTGCATACGTGAAATACACTCTGCTGTAACAAAATATGCGTTTTGTTACTGCAGATTTACTGAAATGAAACATTAAAACTAGGTGTTGAATATTAAAGATGTTTTGTGTGCTACTTGGGGAAGGATGATTAGTTTGACAATCGTTGGATAGAGACCGTGTTTACCTCTGCGTCTCCACAATTGTCAAGGGAAGGATATATCTGTGTTAGTGAGGCAGGTTATTTATAGATCATGGATTCACTGTGGTAAGTGATGCGATCAATGAAAGCGCAGTAGACTGCTTTTTTTTATTTTAAATTTAGTGGTGTGATAGAAAGAGGCAAGTGACAAATGACAAAGAAGGGGACGGGCCTGGGATTGAACTCCCGACCATCTGCTCAGTAAGCAGAACGGATAACCACTGAGCTATCCAGCCACGTCATATCTAGACTAGAAACAGTTCATTAAGGTAAAACTCCTCCTTTCTGCAAAACTCTCGAACTTTCTGTGGTACACCCGCCATCGGGTTCCATACGATATTAACAGATACGCCTGTCGTGACGATTCTTTATGTTCTCTTGAAATCATCGGCACCATTTGCTTTCTTCGTCAGTGTGTGATTGTGGTTGTGTGTGTGTGAGTGAGTGATTTTTTTTCTTGAAATTGAAAACGTTCAATTCAAAAATTGGAATTTGACGTGCTAGATATAAAAATCCATTGTTTCTTATGCTTTGTTCAAAATTTACACCGCATTTTCGAATCCATAAAATTGTTCTAACCCCTTAACCTTAGTTCTAAGATAACTGATGTATATAAACATGAAAACTTGGCTCTGTAAAGTTGATTCGATTGGGCTTGTTCAAATAAATGAATTCATTTATTTGCTTTCTTCTCCGTTTCAATGAGTTTCCGCTTGGGCTCTAGTACTTCTGGACAGTTTGCTGGATGGCTGTTTTTGGCACGAATTTGACCACTTGTAACTTATTGGGCCCACTCGCTTAGCTCAGTCGGTAAATGCGCGGCTACAAACCACACCATGCTGGATGTGGCTGGGTTCGATTCCCGGTCTGGACTAGGATTTTTTCCATAAGGAATTTTTTTCGACTCCCTTGGCATAGCGTGTGATTGTATTTGTCAAACATTGTCTGTCAGCTCGGTCAGAACGAAGTTGAAAAATCAAAACAAAACAAACGAAAATTGAAAAAAAGAAGATATGCCTATTATGAAACTATTTCTATAGTGCAGTGAAATTAATATTATTGAAATTGTAATTATAAGTTGAACTGGAATTTGAAATATTTATTGTCCGCTCAAGCCATTCCAAGGTCATGAGTGGCTGCATTTGGTGTCCTGAAAGAGAACATTAATTAATTCAAGGCTCGAAACGATTAAATTCATAAGTAATTTAGGAAAATAGTTAAAACAGAACAGGAAAATAGAAAAACAGTATAGTTATAGTTCGAATTAAACAGGTGAATAGTGAGGAAACTGAATATGGCCAGGAAATCGGATCTAGAAGAAAAAAGCATTGAAGACGGTCGTATAGCGCACAAGAGGGGAAAAGTGGACTACTTTTCGGAAGTTTCTGTTATTAAGATAGTTGAAGACTAATTAATTAAAAATATATAATTTCAGTTTCAGCTGCCACAAATCAAGTTCTGCTACAAAAAAATAGTTCAACATCCGAACATCTACAATTATATATGACATGCCAAATCAAATATTTCTTCGGGAATTTGGATACCTTTTTTGAGACCCATTTTATCTTCACAGATAAAAATAAACATTGAATTTTCTCCGCTATCTCATGCACATAAAGGGAATGCAAGATTTGGCAGAAAATAATGGAATATGTCATGTAAATTTAATCCAGATAACTGAATCTAGGCTTTTGTATGAAAGATTGTCAACATTGTTGTATGGGACATGAAAGATTGCAAACAATTTCGTTGTTTACGCCTCCTTTGGCTTGGAATTAAACGAGGGGAAATATTACGCGCCTGTTATTTATTATTTTCTGTGTATTCTGTTTACGATTCGCGTTGGGCAGAGTTTTACTTCTAGGAAGATATAAATTTTGAGAAACTGTAAAACGATGCCTAATCGTTTTGATGCCGACCGTAGGTGCCAATTTCGGCAGCGTTAAATAACGCGATTCAATAAAATCTTCTAAAACGATCAGGTACCGATGCCGAGGGAGCTCCCGTTTATCGGGCGAGACTGAAAGCAGCCAGAGGTTATGCGGTGTCAAATACTGGTTGGAACGCTGGAGAAGGATCTTTTACTCGAGGCCGTATCATCATTTAAACAAAACTTTCTAAAGAGTGTACAATAGAATTTTCCAACATACACAGATAAAAAGAAACATTGAATTTTCTGCGTTATCTAATGCACACAAAGGGAATGCTAAATTCGGCAGAAAATAATGGGATACTTCATGTAAGTTTGAGCAAGATTAGGCCTGAATCAAGCCTGTTGTATGAAAAATAGCAAATATTGTTGTATGGCGCATGAAAGATTGCAAACAATATCGTTGTTCACGACTCCTTTGGCTTGGAATTAAACGAGAGGAAATTTTACGCTCTTTGTAATGTTAATTATTTTTTTCTGTGATACTTACTATCTAAATGCTAAGCTAGCGATCTATTAGAATCACACCCACGCTATTTTGATCAGAACAAGCCCTGCGGCAAGAGTAGGCGTCAAATAAAAATTGAAAATAACAGTTTGAACGCTAGTAGCTTTATCATTTTTCGATAGATTTTCAAGATTTTGGCTTCAGTCAGGTGTAGATTTTTGCGACTGTCAACTATCAAAAACTTCATTCATTATTCACTTTGAATTCCCAAACAGACCCTGAACAGGATAATGCTCTCCAGCTGGTCAGTCATATACACAATCACTACAGCCAGCACAACCGTTGCCCTTCATCATACCAACATTCTAACCAAACGGCCATTTCCACGGCTGCCAGATAATTTCTAAAAAGCGAATCGTAGAATGTTCTAACATAGGGTATGGAACGTCTTAAGCACCCCGGGACCCTATTCCAAGCACGGGGTAAACGTTAACCTACAACGCTCATTTTTTGCAGTATGGTGCTTCACTAGATGGACCACCATACTGCAAAAGATGAGCGTTGTAGGTTAGCGTTTACCCCGTGCTTGGAATAGGGTCCCGGGGTGCTTAAGCCATTCCATACCCTACCTACTCACTTAGTAATGCTAACCCAACGTCGCTTTAGAAGAGTAGCTGCGTAGCCATGTTCTGCTGAGAAACTAACGAAACTAATCAGTGGTCTACACGCTATTTCTAAACAACCCAAATTTGAGCACGATGGACTTAAATTCGTCGGAAGTATGGCTAGCCAAAGGTGAGTAAAGATAGTTCATAGTGGTAAGATGACAAACAGTCAACATCGGCTTGAATCCGATCGATGTTTACTAATTGTCAACGTGTTACTCCTAACCATCTTTACTCACTTTTGGGTAGTAATACTTCCGACAAATTTGAGTTCATCATACTCAAATTTGGGTTGTTTAGAAATAGCGTGTACGTCAATCGGTCGTGTGTTATACACAGCGTTGCCAGGTATACCGATTTTTATTCTCAATACCGATATACCGACAAGGGCTCTGAAAATACCGATTTCCAACTTTTTCTACCGATAAATACCGATTTGTTATGAAAGTTATTTCAACATTATATTTGGTTTATTATTTATCAGCGTGTTTTTTTTAGATTTTTTACTCCTAATTAACTATTTTTCAGAAAATATTTTCTCAATTAAAACTGCACTAGATTTGAATAAATAAAAAAAAAACAAAATAAAGGAATAAAAAGCTTTAAACGAAAAAAAAGTAGGTAACGATGATATCTAGTTCATTAAGTCACACATAACATTTCATTAGTGCTAAATTTCAACATTATCCTTTAGCCAATGGCATCTATTTTCGTATCATTCAATAAAACCACAGATAGCCACAATACATTTAACATTTCTTCTACGTCAAACGCAAGGGAATTAAATGCCAACTATCAAACATCGCTTTGAGCCAAGGGGCAAGACAGCTTTCTAGTGAGTAACGTTTGTCTTCAAATTTACTCAAGATTCATCAAATTTGCACATTCTATGATGTTCTTCACCCCCCAAGATAAAGAGTGGTGGGAATGCCAAAAAACGTGTGCAAAAATGAAAACAACAACTTCACTCATATTTGATCATAAAACTCACATTTACTCAGAATGCATCACCTTCCATCAAACTGCTTGAATGTGACGGTGGCAACGGTGGCAACCTTAGCAACCAATAACAGCAGTATGTTTACTGACTTGGAAAATTATTTACTATCGTACCATAAGAAGTTCTCATTTTAGGCAAGATAGGTCGCAGTATTTGGAGGAGGAATTGGCAAGTAGATTGTTTAATACTGTTTCATTGTTTTTCTTGCAGGAAGACGAAAAAGAGATGAAATATATGAAATTTATAGACTGCCGAACAGATTAATTATTCCCATTGTACGGATTGACTCTACCCATTCAACGTTGGCTTCGACTGTGGGAAGCTCGTAATAAAATAATTAAGCTTCAATCGATCTTTATTGAAAACTTCTCTCCCGATCTTCGGTAGCTCAGTATCCTGGCAGATGAAAAGTGAAACTACTCAATGAACATAAATACATTGTCAATGGAGTACTGAAGCTCCTGTTAACGATCTACCTTGCCGTTCACTGGAAGGACTTACTTCATTAATTAATTAGCTCTGAAACAGTTACCACGATGCAAAGCACTCCACCAAACAAGCCAGCAAATATATACTAAATTCCGTGTGGGGACTTTGCCGTTTTACTGAAAACGAACAACCGAGCGCGCAAAGTTAAAGTTGTGAATTTTGCTCAACACTTAGCAGGATTTGTCATCAACTAACCAAAAGAACAAACGACCGTAGTACTGTCCACTTCAACGTATGTTTTTGTACTGATTTATTTATAATATTCCTATTCCCTTCACAGCGGCGATAGGTGACTATCGGTTATCGGTCGTGCAAAACACTCTTGCGTTTAGATAAGTCAGGTGTTGGGTTCAATATGAAATCAAATTCAATTAAGTTTAAAACTACTATATACTGATGTGATCTCCAACATTTCTCTTTCTGTCTTATACTTATATTAGAAAGGGAATGTCATCAGTAATCCAAATGATTTTTAGTTGGTAGTAATCCTCCTCAAGCGCCCTATACTCCGCGCAAAATCGGAGTCTAGTCCTGATAGCCTCCTCATTCTGCCTACGGAACGTTCAAATCGAATCTCCGTACAACATTTATCTTTGCCCGGATTTGCATTTCTGTCAAAGCAATCTTTTAATGTCATATTGCTTGATAGTTTCAACGATAGCTTATTGCTACATAACCAACAGAGAACCTGAACTCCGTGGGTTTGTCATAATAGCTCACAAAATTGCGTGATTATTACCACAATGTTGATACGGTAGACTTGCACGACAGACATTTCTTGTTTTGGTTATTTTCCTGTCAAACCCAAGCTTCACAAAAGGTAGGAATGTTCAATATGACAATATGAATCCAGTGAATAAGAGATACTCATATTTGCTCAGAGTAACTCAGGATTGCTCAGTGTCTTGCCCCTAGCTTTGAGTTTCATACGGAGGTAATTGCATTGATCAATTTCTCTAAGTCGATTTTTGGCTAAGATCTTAGTTAAAGCAAGTTTCAGTATTTAACCTGCAAGACGGAGTTATTCTTTATCGCAACGGATATGCCAACTCGTTTACCTGTAGTTATCAATTATTTTCGGATCAAAGAAGAGACATCGCCATATGCTGTTCGCCCGTTCGAAACTCAACGCGAGAAACATTTGAATTAGTCTTAAATGCAAGAACGATGAACAAATTTGGAGTGTTATGGTTGTATGTCTGTGATAAAACTATCAAGTTTAGTTATGATATTATTATGGTTTCAGTTGAAAACCCAATATATCGACTAGCGACAATCGATTTTACTCTCGTTCTGTACGTTATACCTAATGTCGGAAGTAGTACGCTGTATGGCGCATCAGATGCGCCGTACAGCGCACTACTACGACATTAGTATATGTGCAGAACGCGGCAAATCGATTGTGTAGTCAATATATTGGGTTTTCAACTGAACCACTACATCGTTAACAAATGAAGACAGGTGTGTAATTTCTAAACAAAATAAACTCATCAGTCCTATATTAACAAGCAACAACACTTTATACATTTATGCTTTTTAATATGGGATTTAAAAAAAAAATTATCAGTTTATTGATAGGGTAGAGCGACATTTTTTATGTTTACGTCAAAACTTTGTTCATATAAAATTTGAAAATAGAAGAAAAATGATCGCCTAAATATATTGTAATCTTGTATCAAAATTAAACTATAGTTCACTTGAAAAAAAATCTGAATTTTACTTTGTACCGATAAATACCGATATTTTTTAATAAGCAATACCGATATTGTATAAATCCACCTGGCAACGCTGGTTATACACAACCTCACTGGTTTTCAATTTAATTTTGTATTTGTATTTTGTATTTACAGTGTTGATCAGAACCTATTGTAAATTTCTTGAATGTGGAATTGTATCGATTAGAACTATAAATACTATCTGTTAGAAGTATGAAAAGTTGAGCAACATGTGTCCGAACACGAAATAGCAGGGTGGCTCGTTTAAACCCAGGGTTAAAGTACGCCACTGGTTCCCTTACCAAACAAACCGCGCATTTCCCTCATTAAATTAAACATTAAACATGAAAAACGATCATTTGTGATCGAACATCAATCTATTTTCCCGCAACAAGTTTATTCTTCTGTATTTCATATTTGACTTTTGTCATATAAACCCCTTTTAACTGTAATGATACACCGCTTGAATATTACATCAAAATTCTTTGAAATAGACTTTGATTTTTATAATTTGTTCGCAAGTAAAATTGGTAATTGTTTTGAATAAAATCAACTCAAAACCATGAATTCTATTTGCTAACACAATTAAAAGCTGATCAGAATGGATTCTAAAACAAGATATCGGGTTGGATATTTCGCTCCGGGAGACGTAATGCAACCTCTCCCCTAATTGTCAAATAACAAGGAAATCAACGAAAAATGTCTATCAAGATAGATAATCATATGACCTAATGAAATGTTTCGCGCGAATTATATCCAACCCACTAACCGTCTTCGGATGGTTCGGTTTGAACCAGTTTTTGGAAACGACAAACTTTACCAGTATGGAACCGGCATCTGGTGCACGTTAGTTCGCTCTGGTTGTTGGTGTGACGCCTCTTTATTTGTTTTTTTTTTGCCTTCTCTACATTTTTCAGTCATTAGTGTGTGGTGCTTTCTTGCCGCTACACTTACTGTGACAATTATCAGATGGTAACGAAAAAAAAACACGCATTTCTCAGTGGTCTCGTGGAATATTCAACAAGGGCCTAAGGGACTTTCTCTTCTGTGAATCACGATGCTTTTGAGCATTTTTCATAGATTTTTTTATCGGTCGATCAAGAAAATCGAACAACGAGGATTGGCCCTTTTCAAAAGTGTCGCGAGTGGTCAGCTCAGCGGCATTGTATCCAAGAGTTAGCGAATTGTTCTAAAGCTCCGCCGCATGTGATAATTGGATGTGAGAAAAAACGCACAGTAGGCGGTTGGCAAGGTCAGTGATAAAGCATTATATCGGTTCCCATCTACTGTGCATCATTTGCCCAGTGAACAAGCGAACGGTACAGTTCGTTCGGTCCGCTTTCCGTTGCTTTGGAAGCTTTTAACGAGTGTTTACAGTCTTCAGTATCAGTTTTTCTAAATCGCCAGTGAAATCGTCGCGAGTGAAATCAGTCTTGGTTTACTGAAGAAGAGAACATTGTGTGATAAGTGGTGCAACAACGTCATTGATTGCAATTAGCAATATTGCCACGATCGAGAAGCCATATTGTCCAGCATCTATACGGCACGCATACCAGCAGCTCATCGAGTGTAGCGTGTATTCTTCCATCCACCAACTACCACCGACCAGCAACATCATCGTCATCGTTTAGCTCCACGCTTAGACGGTACACGCGGTCACTCATCGTCGCTCGGCAGCAGCAGCACACATTCGTCGCCCAGCTGCAGTAGATCCGTGATACATATAAGAGAAGTTTTTTAGTAGTATATAAGATAAGCGATTTTCATCGTAGTGTGTGTGTGAGTGTGGAGAGTGATTGATAGTGTGTGTGAGAGTGTATTTAGTTTTAGGTTTTTGTTTAGGTTTAGTTTGTTTATCTGTGATTGATTGTAGATAATTACGTTAGTGGTTGAGCGTGATAAGCTCCCACAAGCGAGCCATGGATGATTTATCGCAAGATGAATCATCTATGGCCTGAAAATGATGAGGTAGCTCATAGAGTTACCAGATCACGTGCTTATCCAGATAGTTCAACTGGTCCATGGGTTGTTTATTTTCAGCCCAAATCGAAACCTCTAAATGTTTGTCAGATTTCTGATGATCTGACGAAGCGATTCTCGGCCGTGACCGAGATAATTAAAGTCAGACCCAATAAACTTCGGGTCGTTGTGTCCAATCTCAAGCAAGCTAATGAGATTGCTGTCTCCCAGCTCTTTACTCTAGAATATAGAGTGTATATCCCAGCTCGGGGTATTGAAATTGAAGGTGTGGTCTCCGAAACGAGTCTGACCCCTGAGATCCTGCTGAAGCGGGGGGTTGGTCGATTTAAGAACCCTCTGCTTCCCCCAGTTAAGATACTTGATGTTCGCCAACTTGGCACAGTGTCGACCAACAAGGGCGAAAAAAAGTTTACACCGTCAGACTCGTTTCGCGTAACCTTCTCTGGCTCAGCCCTCCCTCAATACGTCGAGTTGGGAAAACTTCGACTACCTGTGCGATTGTTTGTACCTCGGGTCATGATCTGCCAGAAATGCCAGCAGATGGGACATACGACCTCCCATTGCGGCAATAAGGCGCGCTGCTCCAACTGTGGGGAGAGACATGAGGATGGCGCGTGCGCAGACAGCACACCTAAATGCGCTTTCTGCAAAGGAACTCCTCCTCATGCTCTCTCATCGTGCCCGGCGTACAAACAACGCGGGGAACAATTAGAACGCTCGCTGAAACAGCGTTCCAGGCAATCTTTTGCTGAAATGGTTAAAAAAGCCTCACCATCACCCGATGCCAATACAAATCCCTTTGCTCCTCTGTCAGATGACGAGTCTGACTTTGATTCGGCTGAAGAGGGAACGTCGTTCACTTTTCCGGAAGGTGCTTCAAGGAAGCGAAGACGCGTCCGCCCACGGAAAGTTGTTGAAAAGAAGCCCGAGACCAGCTTGCCCATTTCAAAAAGAGGTGGAAAAAGGAAAACACAATTCCTCCTGGTTTCCGTAGTACTAACTACACCCAGGACTTTCCATCTCTCCCGGGGACATCCAAAACCCCTGAAGCCCCAATATTAAGAACAGAAGCCCCCTCCTCAAGTGGGCTGTTCTCATTTGATGACATTGCCGAAGGTATCTTTAAGTACCTCGAAATTTCTGACCCTCTCAAAAGCATTGTTTTGGCAATGCTTCCAACAGTGAAGACTTTTTTGAAGCAATTGACAATTAAGTGGCCCATCCTTGCAGCTATCATCTCCTTCGATGGATAATTTTCCAAATGAGGTCGGGGATTTGATCACTGTTCTACAGTGGAATTGTCGAAGTTTGATTCCTAAATTGGAATCATTCAAATTTTAGCTCACACTACCGGTTGTGATGCATTCGCTCTTTGTGAAACATGGCTCTCTTCCGAAATCAATCTTCCGTTTCATGATTTCAATATTATTCGTCTTGATCGTGAGGATTCGCGTGGAGGGAGTACTTTTGGGGATCAAAAACTGCTACTCCTTCTATAGAGTGAATTTTCCTCATATTCCAGGTGTTGAAGTTGTCGCATGTCAGGCTGTTATTAAAAATAAAAGCCTTTGCATTGCTTCTGTATATATTCCTCCTAGAGCCTCGATAAACCGAAAACAACTCTCAGATATTTGTTCGGTCCTTCCTTCTCCACGGTTGGTCATGGGAGATTTCAACTCTCACGGTACAGGCTGGGGAGAACTGTACGATGACAACCGATCTTCCTTGATATATGACCTCTGTGACAACTTCAATATGACAGTACTTAACAATGGAGAAGTAACACGTTTGGCTGGTACATCCTCAGTTGGCAGTAGATTAGACCTCACACTTTGTTCGAATTCATTATCGTTGGATTGCACATGGAATGTGATTCAAGATCCCCACGGTAGTGATCACTTGCCCATAAAAATTTCGGTTGCCACCGGGTTCAATCCGTCGAAATCTGTTAACGTCACGTATGATCTTACCCGTCACATCGATTGGACAAAGTTTAGGACAGCAGTAGATGAAGCCGTAACGACGGTAGAAAGGCTTTCACCGCTGGAAGAGTATAACTTCCTCTCCAACCTGATCTTAGACAGCGCGCTTCAAGCTCAAACTCGACCAGTTCCAGGGACGTCATCTCGCAGGAAACCTCCTTCTCCATGGTGGGATCAGCAATGCACCGAGGTTTACCGTAAAAAGTCCGACGCGTTTAAAGTTTTCCGTAGACGTGGAACACCTGAGCACTTCGAAGTATACACGGCTCTCGAACGCGAACTTAAGAGCCTCATCAAGGCCAAGAAACGCGGTTACTGGCGAACATTTGTGAACGGGCTATCGCGCGAAACGTCGATGAGTACTCTTTGGAACACGGCGCGAAGGTTGCGTAACCGAACTACGAACAACGAGAGCGAGGAGTACTCGGACCAATGGATCCTAAAGTTCGCGCGAAAAGTTTGTCCAGATTCTGTGCCGGCACGGATGATTCCTCGCGAAAACACGAATTCGATAGATGAGATTGGCCAACCCTTTTCAATGGTAGAGTTCTCTCTCGCACTCCTTTCGTGTGGCAATACGGCTCCAGGGGCTGATAGGATCAAGTTCAACTTGCTTAAGAACCTCCCAGACGTCGCGAAGAGGCGCATGTTGAACTTGTTTAATCAGTTTCTGGAACTCAACATTGTACCGGATGATTGGAGACGGGTGAGAGTTATTGCCATTCAAAAACCTGGTAAGCCCGCGTCCGACCACAACTCCTATCGACCCATCGCGATGTTATCTTGTATTCGAAAGTTGTTGGAGAAAATGATCCTTTTCCGTCTGGACAAATGGGTTGAGACGAACAACCTGCTTTCAGATACTCAATATGGTTTCCGTAGGGGTAAGGGAACGAACGACTGTCTCGCGTTGCTGTCCACAGATATTCAGTTAGCTTTTGCTAAAAAAGAGCAAATGGCTTCTGTATTCTTGGACATAAAGGGGCTTTTGATTCAGTATCTGTTGAAGTTCTTTCAGATAAACTCCACGCTTGTGGCTTTTCACCATTAATGAACAATTTTTTGTACAATTTGCTGTCAGAGAAACATATGAGCTTCTCTCATGGAACCTCTACAGCTTCACGATTTAGCTACATGGGTCTCCCCAGGGATCATGTTTGAGCCCCCTTTTGTATAATTTTTATGTCAAAGACATTGACGGTTGTCTAAGTGACAATTGTACGTTGAGACAACTTGCAGATGACGGCGTAGTGTCTGTCACGGGACCCAATGGGGTCGATCTGCAAGGACCCTTACAGGATACCTTAGACAATTTGTCTACTTGGGCTCTAGAGCTAGGTATCGAATTCTCTACGGAGAAAACTGAGTTGGTAGTTTTTTCAAGGAAGCATAACCCAGCACAACCGAAGCTTCAAATTTGGGGTAAGCCGATAACTCATTCTATGTCATTTAAATATCTTGGGGTCTGGTTCGATTCAAAGTGCACCTGGAGATCCCATATTGAGTATGTGAAGCGAAAATGCCAGCCAAGGATCAACTTTCTCTGCACAATTACCGGAACCTGGTGGGGAGCTCATCCACAAGATCTTCTAACGTTGTACCGGACAACGATTTTGTCGGTTATGGAATACGGTAGTTTTTGTTTTCAGTCAGCGGCTCGGTCGCACTTCATTAAACTGGAACGTATTCAATATCGGTGTCTTCGTATCGCGTTAGGTTGCATGCACTCGACTCACACCATGAGTCTTGAAGTGCTGGCTGGCATGTTGCCACTCTCGGATCGGTTTTCAGAATTATCTCTCCGGCTCCTCACCAGGTGTGAAGTTATGAACCCCGAGGTGATCGAAAATTTTGAGAAGCTCCTTGAGTTGAATCCTCAAACTCGCTTCATGACCTTGTACCATTTGTACATAACACAGGATGTCAGCCCTTCGCCGAACATTTCCAATCGTGTTTGCTTCTCCGATTTCGACAATTCGGTTCATTTTGATTTATCCATGAAGCAGGAGCTTCGTGGAATCCCAGAACATCATCGTCCTATGATTGCTCCGGTGATATTGCTGCAAAGTTTGGCCAAGTTGATTCCACTAAATCGTTCTTCACTGACGGATCTTTGATAGAGCAGTCAGCAGGCTTTAGTATATTTAATGAAATTTATAGCGCCAACCGTAAACTTCAAGCTCCTTGTTCCGTATATGTCGCTGAATTAGCGGCAATACATTTACGCTAAAAATTGTTGCCTCATTAACACCGGATCAGTACTTCATTTTCACGGATAGTCTCAGTTCTATAGAGGCTATTCGCTCATTGAGACCGGTAAAGCACTCCTCGTATTTTCTCATGAAAATACAGGAGCTTCTAAGTGCTTTATCTTCGCGTTATTTTATCATCACCTTTGTATGGGTCCCATCTCATTGTTCAATTCCGGGCAATGAGAAAGCGGACTCGCTTGCAAAGGTGGGCGCTATGGAAGGCGATATTTGTGATCGACAAATCGCCTTCAACGAATTTTTCCTATTTTTCGTCAACAGTCACTCGTCAGCTGGCAGTATAAATGGAGTAAAGGAGATTTGGGGCGATGGCAACATTCTATCATCCCAAAGGTGTCGAAGCAATCTTGGTTTAGCGGGATGGATGTGGGTCGAGACTTCATTCGTGTCATGTCTCGCCTCATGTCGAATCATTATTCTTTGAACGCTCATTTATACCGGGTTGGGCTGAGCGACAGCAATCTCTGTGAGTGTGGACAAGGCTATCAGGACGCAGATCACGTTATTTGGTCTTGTGCTGAGCATTCTGGAGTCAGATCTGAGCTTTATGATTCCCTTCGGGCTCGAGGTAGACAACCCAATGTGCCAATTCGAGATATTTTGGCTGTACGTGATTTGGAGTACATGAAACTCATTTATGTGTTTTTGACTAACATTAGCATTAGATTGTAGTTAGTTTAACCTGTATGTTTAGAATAAGTTTTTTTTTTATATGTGTATGTGTGTGTGTGTTTTTTTTTCTTTTTCAAGAAATGTTCAAGTCAAAAGAAAACCATAAGTTGTATAGTTATAAGTGTTTAGATAATTCTGAATTTAAATTTAATGTGTTATGTAACCATACTTTAAATTCCCACCCTCCTTCCCATCCGTAATTTGTTATACCTATTAACCTCGAGACGGCCGCGAGTAATCGGCTCTATCCTCCTAACTTTAGTTTTAAGATAAATGATGTATAAAAATATGAAAATTTGGCTCTGTAAAGTTAATTCGATTGAGCCTGTACAAATAAATGATTATTAAAAAAAAAAAAAAAAAATCTACTGTGCAAAACTGAAGGAAATGATCGGTCCGATAAAACCGGTTCGTGCCGCCATGCGATCATAGAAGGTATGTACATGCATGAATATCACTTTCTCTCGATATTTCAATACGGAGAACATCGCTGAGACCGCATCCCGAGCGGCTTCCGAGAGGAAAATGTAAACAAGTTATTATTTTTGGAAACTGGATCTCTGAGTCAAACACGTGATTATGTAGGTTGGTACAACCTTGTGCGAAGAATTCACGAAACCAGTAAAACTTTTCCGTCGGACACACTCTCACCAAGAATAACACCAAGAACTCTCTTCGAACGTCAAATGAGCCAGAAAACGAAAAAAAAAAAAAGTGAAAACGACGATCAACCACGCGTGCTCACACTCGATAGCCGTCGATTTTGAACAAAAATTGAAAACCGGCGTCGTCGGCTACTTCATTCTGCTGGTGCAGCTCGCATCGTTCTGTATAGATATTCAAAACAAGAACCCAAACCGATTTCTTCGTCGCGTGTGAGCAGCGATCCATTTTTTTCCCTCCTTTGTGCATATTAAGTCGATTTCGATGGTTGCAGTTTGAGTGGGTATTTTAATTTCGACATAAACAGGTCGCAATCGTTGTGCTATTGACCGACGACCACCTCGCTAGGGAATGGAGCTCGACTGCGTGAAGTTCAAGTGAGCCACGGAAGTGAGTTAGGTGCAGTGACAAGGATCACGGGAAATGACTGACGGATTGACTGTTCCTGAAACCAATTTGAATGACTTTCGACCTTCGGTTGAAGTAACCGCGTCCACACAATCTGCTTATAATCAGCTGGTAAGTGTGAATTTACAACTGTGTTGCTTGTGATTTCCGAGAGGAAATTCAAAACAGATAGTGACGTCTGGGTTGCGTAACTGATAAGAGTCCGGGCCGCAGTGTATGTGTTTGTCGGGGTCTTCTCGCAGGCAAACCGCGTTAAGTACCGTTCATGGTAACACTTATCTCCCTTGCGAGACAGTTTCGACCAAAATCGATCGCTCTGGAATGGTAAACAAAATTCGCTTATCAGTTTCTCGTAGAATCCATCAGACAGTTCGAACTCTAGCTTAGCGGGAACGTTGCTGCTTCGTAATTGATCAGAATCGGTCAAATTGGACAGTGAAACAGCTATAAACGTGCACTTCTCGCGGCAGCTTGTATGTCACTCTGTGGCAATTTTGCGATAAGCTGATATGTTGTATTAGGGTGGAGTACTACTTGCTAACAATTTGATTTTTTTTGCAAAAGTATAGTGCTACAGCATGTTGAAAAAATCGAGTTGATTGATTTGAATATGGCTGAGTAATAGCCTTCATTGGTGGGAATGAACCCAGTGCCAAAGTATTGTCTCACCCTATAATTTTAAAACTTTGAATGTGAACCTTCAGAAGCTCTCCGAGCGCCCCTCGTGTGATCATTATCTAGAACTTCTCTAGCGATGAGACGAATGTCACCTTGTGCGTTACGTGCCGGAGGCGGTTTCTCTATGAAGTAACGTCACACTTTTCATCTAATGAGGTTCGTCATTTTGAATGATTTACGTTGGCATGCAAAGACCACTGGGTTTCCCGGTTCGCTCAAATGTGATCTCTTGAAATCGTCATGAGATAATAACGGTGGAGGGATAAGTGTTGTTTGGAATGTAGTGATAATACTTGTTTTGATGAGTGTGCATTGATTAAAATAATTATTTGCTATGTTTTAATCCCGGAGGGAAGTGTAGAATATACTTAAAGTTGTTTAGCAGGACTTTTTTATTTTCTATGAAGTCTAAAGCATACCCCATTCAGTAAAAAAAAATAACAACAGTTCAAGCTGAACAATGCATTATGTCCTTAGTGACATTGAGAGATACTCTACGTCGACTTTCTCTTTTGTTAATAGCTTGTGTATTAAACGGTTTGCTGATGTTTTTGACGTATTGGATCCTTAATCACACTTTATACGTACTGAATGTTAAAAATACTTGAACGTGTTTTTACATAGCCGTAGGAACGCAAAGAGAAAATCGACAATGAGAGTCTCCCAAAGTTACTTAGGACCTAATGCATTGTTTAGCTTGAGTTGTAATTTGTGGGTGTATTTCGGATGCAAATTGACGTATACACACATAGATTTTTTCGTGGTAACTGATTGGAGACGCTCTTGCTAACGCTTTTCACTAAGTTCTGATGGTGTTATTTAGAAATTTTATTTCATGACGGATCCCATGGCAAATGACCGATTAAAGTCGAATTTTTTAAATGATCTCCGATTGGGATAAAACATTGCGTAGGTTTTCGGTTTTGTAAATTGAACATTTTCCGCTGATATTCTCGAGGAAGTGTTGAAAAGGTCATAAGTGTTTTTGCACAAGTTTTATTCAAACAATTTGAAAACTGTTGATTGTGAAGTAATGTGATAAGAACCCACCATCAGTGTAAGGATTTTAGTTTTAATCCAGCCGAATAGGAATCCTCCCGGCTTTGTTGATAAAACTTCATTCAGAGCTGTTTTGTCCACTAACACATTCTCTATGCATTTCTAAAGTCTAAATGTGTATAAAGTGGCCCACTCTATAGACGGTTGTGAAAACAAATTAATTAAACCTAATTAATGAAACAAATTAATAAGACCATACAGATTTTGAAAATGTTCTAGTGAGAGATGTTTTGACCACTCGAGAGCCTTCATAAAACCTATTGGCTGCTATCAAAATCAACATAGGGCCAAATGCCCAGCTGTCAGAATTCACTGTGATATCGTGGTTGGTTTCTGTTGTTCTGCCTTGTTCGGTTCTCTGCTGTTCTGATTCAATTAAAAGTAAATAATGTCTTGGAAAAAAGTTCTAGTGTTGCGGGAAATTTAGTTTGATAGCAAAATATTCCAAACAAATTGAGCTTTTTTACAGCGCATCATGCTCAAGGGGTGGATCGCTATTTTATCTTAATGTGTCTACAAGCGTTGCAATGTTCTGTCTGTTTACGTAATGTGCCAAAGGTGCCGATGTGTTGACAGTTCAAATTGTTATTTTCTGCTGTGCCTGGCAACCAGGCGATGCATATTGGCAAGCTCAACTGTCAAAAGTGTGCCTCAGTGTGCCCCCCATGTGGAATCAATGAGGTCTATACAGGTGGCGAAGAGCATGGTGTTTGTCGGTATTAGTAACGAAAAATGTGTAAACAATCCATGCTTTCGGGTAGTGACGTAAAATTCCAAAAACAAGCGAATGATAACAAAGCAAGTTAAGTTTTTTTTGCCGCATCCTTATAGTGCACAAAAAGGCATTTTTCAGCCGAAACCTTTTAAAAACTATACCAATTACTGAAAATAAACATACCATCTTGTGATTTGCTGCTGTTAAAAATTGTTGTTTTTGGAGATCCACGTCACGCATGTTCACAAAAAACAGGCTATGCATCATCTCACAAACACAATGTCAGTATTTTGCATTACACTAATACAACTAAACCACTTCTTCTCCACCTGTGTAGACCTCATTGATGTGGAATGGCTTGAAAATGAAATTCCTCAGTTAGGTAAAAAATTCGTCTTGAGTGTTAAACTTCGTGGCTGGCACACTGTTTTAAGCGATTTACCCTTAATCATACGCATTTAATTTGATGGTAAATATTGGAACGATAAAAGCTAAAAATTAATGCGCCTCGGGAATTATGTGAGTTTACAACACCAAAATTGAAACAAATATATCCGATAAATTGATCATGAATTTCCCGAAAATTGATGGAATTAAATTAGGTTATTAAAAGAAAGCCGAAATCGGTCTTCGGTCTCCAATTCATTTGCATTACATATAAAATTTGGTTTATTTATTTTTCCACATTTCAATGATTTCTTATATTTTATTATGGCGATTGAAGGAAAGTACAGTTTTTCCAAAGAGCCAATTTATCTTTGCGATGGCTACTATACAACTATTTGGTCATTTGGTGACTTGCCTCACTGCCAATTCGCCATTGAATTAAGATAATATGAATGAGTCCTAAAACGGCATTTCAAAAAGCATTTTACGAGTTCATAAAGTCGAAATAAAACCTTTGATAGGAGTAAAAGGAATTTTAGAAGACAGGGTTTCAAGATCGTTGTGAAGTATGTAAGTTCTCATAAACCTGACTTAAATATAAAACCAACTGGCACCTCCTGGTACCATAATAAAACCAAATTAATCTCCAGTGGCGTTCGTAAGACTTTAAGAAAACTTAATAAAAATTAATGGTTTTGATAATGGTACTTAGGGTGTTGTTAATAAACATTAGATTAAAGAAAGAATCAAAATGCATTTCTCTATTTTTTCGTCAAGTTTTTACCATAAAAATACAAAAGCAAGACATCTAAACGCGCATTTTCATGACTTCAGATTGATGGAGAAATTTCTGAAGAAGCTATTCAGGGTATATTTCCAAAACATTGATTATTTCCAAATAAACACATGTGTTTGATAGCCAATTATTCATGGGCCAATTTTAACCAAAAAATTTGCATAGAATCAACTTTCTAAGTATAACCGCTTTCGAGATTTTTTTAAACTTAATTTTTTAAACTCGAAAAACATTTGGAAACTCACGAGTAAGTTTTTAACATGGCGAAACCTGTTCAAAGCTTACTCGTGATTTACCATCAGTTACATGTGGTGTTCCCAATTGTTCATGAAGTGACCAACAATTTACTTTTAAACATCAGGACTATTGGATAAATTGGCAGAATGAATTTTTGGTACCCAGTATTCGAAGCTTTATGTTTACCCGTTGGAACGTATATCTGAGATATAAATACCATCGTTTGGTTATATAATTGCATTGCCATATTACAAAAAGGATCAGTTAGTAATCATTTCTGATTAGTATTACTAAAACGTCTTCAAAACATTTCTACAAGTGTTGGAAACCATTTCCTGGCACACATTGCTCAAAAAACATCCGTAAACTTATCGAAAAAGTAATCACTGAACTCAACGGGGTGCAAAGCTCGTTTAGACACGACTATGTCAATTTGTGATTCGTGTCGATTATTCAAGAATGTGAACATTAACATTTATAATGATGCACAACAAGTTGAAGAACCACAACCATCAGGGTCACGGAACTATCTGGAAGAAGTACCGTCAGCTACATCAATAGCATCAGCTTCGTATCAAGAAAGAGTTACACCGAATTTCACCAATCTACAAAACATTGAATTGTTTAACGCTGGAATAGCTGGGATTAACGTTTCACATCAGAACATCGCAGGTCTACAAAAGCATATTGCGTTCTTAACGCAGTGTTCTCAACAAATGATCAAACCAGTAAGCCACAAGGTTACAACTGTTATGAATACCCAAATAATTAAAAAAGTGGAAATGGATCAACTGCGTATCAGTTTCGAAGCCTTAACCTTAACACAAAAACATTAGAATGTTATTCACTACATTTAATATTAGTAAAACAGTACCCATATAGTTTCTCAATATTTCTCACAAAAGTAAGAGTCGTGGTACTGAAAGAAAAAGAAAATTACTTGACAAAAATTTAAAAAACTCAAAAAGCCACAACCTAATATTATAAAAAGTTAAAAACAGTTAAAAAAAAAAAAGGATAGTAATAAACCGTTCTCTAGAACAACCTACAGAAGATCAACTAAAATTGCTTAACAAAGGACTCAATTACCTCAATAGATTAAATACAACAAAACTACAAGAAATCAGAACAAAAACAGCTAATATCTTCAAAAACATATACACGACATAATACAAACAAAACATACAAGAACACAACATACTCCATGAATTAAAACAAAAAGCGGTCGACTATTTGAGATCATACAAAGGAAATTGTACAGTAATAATAGATAAAAAGGACTTTGAAAAGTTTATGATAGAACAATTTAATACTGCCCTTACAGAAAACAGCGATCAGATCTCCTTCCGGGAACGATAAGACGTGTGGAGAAAATGCTCAAAGAATGCAAATTATCATTCGGTAATGAAATTAACAACCTTTAATCCTACGATTAATGGTCTTCCAAAGATTCACAAACCTGGCATTGAAAAGCGTGAAATCAGTTCAGCGACAGAATTACCCACCCTTGAAATAGCAAAATGGTTAGTTAAAGAATTTAAAAACATACCAAATCAATTTTTCCGTCGATCAATTGAAAACTCTCATCAATTCACGGAGCTCGTCGAAAACATTGACATAAAAGAAGATGACATTTTAGTATCTTTTGACGTCAAATCTCTCTTTCCTAGTATTCCAGTAAAAGAAACCATAAACTTGTTAGAAAATTGGTTTTTCTTTGGTTTCAACGAAATGATCTCACAATTTTAGGAAAAAATTAACAGTCACGAGTGTACGAGAGATGGCAAATAGAGGATTTTGTCACTGTTGCCAAAATCATGGAGCATTCGGAATGTATTGAAGTATTTTGACGTACCTATGTATCTGGTGAAGCAAGCCCGAGACTTCACTGTAGAGAAAGGAATTCTTGCAACTCTGGTTGATAAGATTGGTCACGGTTTGAAGGTAAAAATCGAAACTCAACAGTTCTTTGACACTGATCTTATAAGCAGAGCCATGTCAGATGATTTTGTTTCTGTCAAAAAAAAAAATGGTACGTGACAACCCGTTCAAAAACGATTACTTCTTTGTTCATTACGAAAAGTATACATAAGTTTCAATGAAAATAGTAGGAATATTGTGGGCATCAGCTCTTTTGCCGCAGTGCGTTTACATACCTAATTTTAACATTTTTTAAAGTTTGGTTCACATAACATTAGCGTTTGTACCATCCATAAGAACATTGCATTGATAATAGATGCCCTGAAAAATATTCGTTCGAAACTGACTCAAACCTATACATGGATAAAATATTGTGCAACACAGAAACTAGATCAAAGCATTGTAATCTTGGTGAAAAAATAGATATTAAAAGATATTTTTTGACAGAATTAGAGAAACGTAATCTGATGTAACTTTCAGGCAGTGGATTTCAACAGATCGTTGCAATTTGAAACACAATTTTATAAAATTACAATAGTCTAAATTTTTAAGAAAAACAAAATGTATGTTGAAAAATGAAGAAGTTGTAGTAGTATGTGACTTTCGTGAAAATTACTCATTTGTGCTTCAAGATGCTGCGCAAAGCAGTTATTGGAATAAAGATCAGGCCCCTCCGTTCATTTATAATTCAGTGTTGGGAACACTTCAAACTTTCAGCTTTATTGTCATATCTAAGGTATGATACCATTGCGGTCCACAAAAAATTACAGTGTTAATACTGCTTATGAATTATGTCTACTTTATTTTATTAAAAATAAGTTAGTTCAACTACAGGGGATGATCAAAAAGGAGAAGACTAGCAAAATTTTGTCCAGATTCAAAGTGATACAGTTCAGTAAATGATTAACCGATTTTGATGAAACTAGAAGCGTTCAACGGGAAATTTATTCTTGTTTTAGAATGTTTAATCAAATTTGATTTTATTTTCGGACACCGGAGATATCACGGATATTTTGAGGTTACGTCAAATGTGCTAATTTTCTGCAGCTCGTTATTTTTTATGTTACTTGAAAATTGGGAATATTATATTTTTTTCAGAAACGAGAACTCATAACAAGTCTGTCAGTGGTTAAAGATCGTGAATCGGCCCATAAACAACTGAGATATTGCCATTTCCGTAAAATGTAGTTTTTTACCCTATTGCCTGACACTTCTTATGTTGAAAAACTCCTTTTTAATTAATCTGTAACTCTGCGTACCCTTAACCAAATTAGATGCAACTTTTTCCATACGATTACAAATTTATCCTAGTTTTTGGAAGAGTAGCGGACATTTCGATATTTTCCGTAGTTCCGGATTCATTATCGGGAATCGTGAAGGAAGTACCCTACCAGTGTAATGGCCAGAGTTAGAACTGTATCAAACCTGGCTTGCGACACATCAAACTTCATGATTTTCCAAAACAATACCGCTGGTGGTCAACCTGAGAGTATTCGGTCACATTGGCCACACCTGGTAACGTTGCGGATTCCGGGTTCCCCCGAAGAATTGGCGAGATATAGAACGATTCCAAACTATGGATTGCGACACATCAAACCTCATGATATTACAAAACAATACCTAAACTAAAAATAACTCAAAATTAATGGAAAAATAACTCAAAATTAATTTGGCGTACGGAACCATTGACCTGGCGGAATAGAACTCAAATTGGGTATTATTTTTTATCCGTGTACATGTTTGCATAGAAGAAGACAAAAGGTGACAGGATTGAGTGCTTGCGCATGGGACAAATCAAGGTTAAGTGCTGAAGTGTGCAGTTCGAAATGCCATTAGAGCTTACGGAATTTCAATGGGGCCGTATAGTCAGTGCTAGAGAAGCCGGTGCTTCGATCGCTGAAACATGCAAACTGGTTGGTGTTGCCAGGGCAACAGTTTGCCGGATAATGTCGGAATATAAAAAACATGGAAAAACATCGCCTGATACAAGTAGCTGTGGACGAAAGCAGAAGATGGATGACCGGCAGCAACGTTCGTTGAAGCGCATAGTCAAAGCAGACAGACGCATTAGTGCTGTTAAAGCAACTGCTGCTTTGAACAATGCGCTTCAAGAACCAGTTTCTACATCAACTGTCCGAACGGAGCTGCACGACATGAATCTTTACGCTCGTGCGGCCATTTTCTAAACCGCTAATAAAACCGCAAAACGCGGTAAACAGGAAGCGCTGGTGCAAGGATCATAAGGAATGGACGCCAGATCAATGGAACCAAGTTGTGTGGTCGGACGAATCATCTTTACCTTGTTTCCAACTACAGGTCGAGTGTACGTATGGCGTACTCCTGGAGAAGCCTACAACCCTGGCTGCCTTCTGCCAACCGTTAAACATGGCGGGGGGTCAGTTATGGTATGGGGTGCAATATCGTGGCATTCTCTTGGGCCTTTAGTTGCTATGAAGGGAAAAATAAAGGCCAAAGATTATCAAGAAATATTGGATGACCAGGTATTTTTAGAAAACCTTCACAATATGCTTAAAATAACACAATTGCCC
This sequence comes from Aedes japonicus, assembly GCA_034211315.2. Taxonomy (NCBI): domain Eukaryota; kingdom Metazoa; phylum Arthropoda; class Insecta; order Diptera; family Culicidae; genus Aedes; species Aedes japonicus. The sequence goes on from JASCZW010008455.1 coordinate 35,814, forward strand.
AACAGGTGCTGCCAATGATGAAGACCATCTTTCCTGATGGCAGAAGAATCTTCCAAGATGACATTGCTCCAATCCACACTGCTCAAATCATAAAGGCGTGGTACGAAGAACATGACACAGACTTTCATCACCTTGATTGGCCAGCACAGTCACCAGACCTCAACATTATCGAGCCACTTTGGTCTACATTAGAAGCACGCGTGAGAAGTGTATTTCCACCACCATCGTCTCTAAAAGCGTTAGAGAAGGTTTTGATCGATGAGTGGTATAAAATATCTATCGGAACAATCCGAAAATTGTACGATTCCATCCCTAGGCGTATTCTAGCCGTTTTGAATGCGAATGGTGGACCCACGCCTTATTAAACGCGATTTTCCTTTGAAACGATCTATCCAATCAAAATAACTGAATTATTGTTAGCATATCCGAACTTTTATATATTTTCGAAACTATGTTTAAATAATTTGCCATTGAATCCTGATGCTCACAATAGAAACCTCAGATTCGCCACCAGTGGTATTGGTTTGTAATATCATGAAGTTTGATGTGTTGCTAGCCGGGTTGGACATCGTTCTAAATCCAGCCACTTCCCTGGGGAGCCCGGAATCCCGGAACGTCACCAGGTGTGGCCAATGGACGAATACTCTCAGTTGACTCTAGCGGTATTGGTTTGTAAAATCATGAAGTTTGATATGTCGCAAGCCAGGTTTGATACAGTTCTAACTCTGGCAATTACACTGGTAGGGTACTTCCTTCACGATTTCCGATAATGAATCCGGAACTATGGAAAATAACGAAATGTCCGCTACTCTTCCAAAAACTAGGATAAATTTGTAATCGTATGGAAAAAGTTGCATCTAATTTGGTTAAGGGTACGCAGAGTTACAGATAAATTAAAAAGGAGTTTTTCAACATAAGAAGTGTCAGGCAATAGGGTAAAAAACTACATTTTACGGAAATGGCCATATCTCGGTTGGGCCGATTCACGATCTTTAACCACTGACAGACTTGTTATGAGTTCTTGTTTCTGAAAAAAAATATAATATTCCCAATTTTCAAGTAACATAAAAAATAACGAGCTGCAGAAAATTAGCACATTTGACATAACCTCAAAGTATCCGTGCTATCTCCAGTGCCCGGAAATCAAATCAAATTTTAATTAAACATGCTAAAACTAGAATAAATTCCTCGTCGAACGCTTCTAGTTTCATCAAAAACGGTTTATTATTCACCGAACTGTATCACTTTGAATCTGGACAAAATGTTGCTAGTCTTCTCCTTTTTGATCCTCCCCTGTATATGGAAGCTTTCAAAGGTTCACGATTGTCTGGATTTTAAGTAGTGAATTATAGGCAATTAAATGTACAATTCAAAACACCACTTGCTGATAGAGAATCGCGACGATGTTTAGAATGGGGCGAAACACAAATATTTTCAACGTAAGACTACCTTTCTCTTTTCTATACCAGGTGTCATTTCAAAATATCGAAAAATCAGAGCGTTACGCAAAAATGTAAGGTTTTTGAACGCTACTAGGAGGGGTGAAGAGTAAGTCCTTGGGAATGAAATCATTTTTTTTAAATACACTAATGATCAACCGTCAACTCAACCTGCGTCCTGTTGTATACATTCGCACGGAAGTTTGAAAATGTGTTGTCGTATTGTGCACAAACGGTACATCGCCAGTGGTCTTTCGATCTGAAAACTGTCTAAGAAAGAAGCTGTGACCGTCGAAGTAGTTCAAACCGCATTACGGAAATATCAACAACAGTGTTCTTTCGTAGATTCTCCTAGTCGGGGTAGAAAACCCGGTCCCGCTGAACCTACAATTGACAAAAAGTCAAGGGACTATTTCAAGCGTCATCCTTCAGCATCAGTTCGAGATGTAGCGAAAAAGTTAAGCATTTCGGCGAATAATGTTTTGCGTGCCAAGGAGAGAATGGATCTGCAGACTCGTCGGAAGCAGAAGCAGTGAAAACGAAGCTCCAAACAGGCTGAATCTGTGAAACCGAGGGCTCGAATACTGTACGACAAACTGCTGACCAAAAAATAGGGCTGTGGACGATGAAACCTACAGGAGAATGCGATTATAAAACTCTGCCGGGACCCAATTTTATACCTCGCCGAAAGGAAAGGATCTGAAAAAGCCGTTTGTACCGAAAATATCGGCAAGAAGGTAATGGCCTTGAATTTTCATAAAATATCAATGAGAAGTGAAAATGATTTTATCCCAGTGTAATGATGATGTTTACTTTCCCGGTTTTCATGGTTACCGCTGTCACTACTATGCCAACTGAATTTTGTTTGCTGCAATGAATGAAGTCGGCTCTATGTGTGGGTCAAAAATCTGCTGTCACTGTTGTTTTGATTATCAATCGGTAAGCATGAATTTCATTTGATGAAATCTGAATATCATCTCTTGTGATGATTTTTATAATTAAGTGATTTTGAATTTTAATCCAAACATGGAACAACTAGGGCCGTCATCATCGTCCCAGAGGAATAGATGCCACTAATGTTGTGCAAGAATACCCTGGACTGGGCTGCCCTTGCATTTTTCCGATCCCGACGGGTAATTGATATTCATTGTGGTTGATTGAATTTCATTTCTGACATTTCGAAATTCGTTTTGAAAATGAACTTGTTTACATAAATGAATATCAAAGCATTTTGAAAATTGAACGTTCATTCTTCTGGTTACGTTTGTTGTCATGAGTTATCATTTGGTTTTCGCATGAAGCTTATAGGTATTCAATGTTATGTTGCCTGAAAATCCACGCTTTTGAATCTAATGAGCATGAATTTTACCAAGACTGGCAATAATGGCTGCTACCCTTAATCAAACAGCACAACAAGCCTACAATCTTTTGGCCTGATCTTGCTTCCTGTAATTTCTCTAAATATGCACTAAAGGGCATACACGAAATATTGCGACACATTCAACAGGGGCACAACTTTTTTACCATTGGGTAAAAATCAACCAAATTTTGCACACTTTCTCATTGAAGTGTATTGTTTACATGCTGTCAAACTCGAAGTCGTGTTTTTCGATTCAACGAAAATGGAGGTGAACCAACGCGAGTCGAGAGAACAAATTCTTTCCAAACACCTTGAATTTCCTGACCTGTCGCACCGGCAGTTGGGAAAAATGTTGAACAGAGTGTTGAAGCGGTTCCAGGAGGGAAAGGTGAAGCGGATGATTAAAGCATATCCCAACGTCTCAAGCCGTGATTTGCCTAAAAAGATCGGCATGTCGCAGAGGTACGTCCAGAATGCAAAGAAGAGAGCTAGACTACATACATACAAGGTACAGAACTTCCCAAACCGCGATGAGCGACAACAATCGACGGCTAAAACTCGGGCACGGAAGCTCTACGAGAAGATGCTGACAAAATATGGCTGCTTTGTGATGGACGACGAAACGTATATAAAAGCCGATTTTAAGCAAATTCCGGGGTTGGAGTTTTTCACCGGCAAGAGCAAGTTCTATGTGGACGACAAATTTAAGCAGAAGAAAATGTCGAAGTTCGCCTCCAAATATCTCATTTGGCAGGCCATCTGCTCTTGCGGACTGAGGAGTGAGCCTTTCGTGACAAAGGGCACAGTAAATGGTGAGATCTACAAATCTGAGTGCCTCGAGAAGCGCCTTTTGATATTCTTGCAGCAGCACGACGAAGCTCCGCTGTTTTGGCCAGATATGGCATCATGCCACTATTCTAAAAATGTCCTGGAGTGGTATGAGGCCAATTCTGTCCATTTTGTTCCAAAGGACATGAATCCGCCAAACTGTCCGGAGCTGCGCCCGGTGGAGCAGTACTGGGCAATGATGAAGCGGGAACTTCGGAAGAGCAAGAAGACAGTCAAAGACGAGAAGGACATGTTAAGAAAAAGAAAAAAAAACTGAGAAACTGGTACCGGATGACACTGTAAAGACTTTGATGGAGGGCATCAAGCGAAAATGCGTTCAATTTTACACTCAAGGCTCAATCGATTAACTTTTCTTTTGATTTTTGAAGTAAATATATGTATAAAAAACTACCCTAAAATTTTGGTTTGATTCTAAAAATTATAAGAAAATTGGCATGACATTTTCGGTGTCGCAATAATTTCGTGTTCGCCCTTTAGAGTGGTAAAAAAGGAACAATGACGAAGGCAATGCTAAAAAACACATGAAACCAGCGGATAGTGTTGAAAAATTTAGAAAGGCCAAAATTGGCGAAAATGGTAGGAGAAAGCACTGTGCAGAAGCTTATGACTAGTGTTAAGGGAAAAGTCAGAGAACTCACCTACCTTACGAAAAATTAAGCAAATTGAAATGAAGACGGCAAGAAAACATTGTTATTTATTATGTTTGAGAATAAAATAATCAAAATGAACAGTATGGTATTCTTCATTAGAGGAAAAAACATGTATTTATATTTTTCGGAACAGTCTATTATCCAGTAGTCCGTGAAGCAAAGCAGGCGTATAATCAGATTGACTCTATGTGTTTATTGTTTATTTAGCCTACATAAGTCGTTAAAATTTTAGAATGAGCTTGAGTAAAATTCTCGACATTTGCGGCTGACGCCCTATCAGTTTTATTCATCATCGTCCTTTGCCTCTTCTTTGGTCTTCTGAACTTCGCGTTTCATCATAAAGGGTGATACGGTCAAAATTTGGTCAAGGGAAAACGCGTGAAAATCGGTGAAATTGTTTATTTAAAAAATCAAATTAAATTTCTTTTTCAAGTTCAATTAGTATAAAATTCAGGAAAAATATTCAGTTAGGCTTCCGCTTTTCCAAATCCGAATTGCCGGGCCTTACGCTTGACCCCTGCCATCAGATTTTGTACAGCCACCTTGTCCACCTTCTTCGCCGCAGAAAGCCAGTTTGCCTTGAACTGCTGCTCGTCCTTAGCAGTTTTTTTGGTCTTCTTTAGGTTCCGCTTGACAATAGCCCAGTATTTCTCAATTGGGCGGAGCTCTGGCGTGTTGGGAGGGTTCTTGTCCTTGGGAACCACCTGCACGTTGTTGGCGGCGTACCACTCCATGGACTTTTTACCGTAATGGCAAGATGCCAAATCCGGCCAAAACAGTACGGAACAACCGTGTTTCTTCAGGAAAGGCAGCAGACGTTTATTCAAACACTCTTTCACGTAAATTTCTTGGTTGACAGTCCCGGAAGCTATGAAAATGCTGCTTTTCAAGCCACAGGTACAGATGGCTTGCCAAACCAGATATTTCTTTGCGAACTTTGACAGTTTCGTGTGCTTCGAAAATATCTGCTACCTTTCCCCTTCCTTTTGCCGTATAAAACTCCTGTCCCGGAAGCTGCTTGTAGTCGGCTTTGACGTAGGTTTCGTCGTCCATTACCACGCAGTCAAACTTCGTCAGCATCGTCGTGTACAGCCTCCGGGATCGCGCTTTGGCCGTCGTATTTTGTTTATCATCGCGATTTGGAGTCACTACCTTCTTGTAAGTCGATAGTCCGGCTCGTTTTTTGGCTCGATGCACGGTTGTAGACGATACACCCAGCTTATTTGCGGCATCTCGGAGAGATAGGTTAGGGTTTCGCTTGAAACTACCGGCAACTCTCTTTGTCGTCTCAGCGGCTTCCGGTTTTCGATTTCCCCCCGATCCAGACTTCCTGGCTGTCGACAAACGTTCCCCAAACACTTTAATTACATTTGTAACGGTTGATTTCGCAACTTTTAGCGATTTTGCCAACTTTGCGTGCGAGTAGCTCGGATTTTCGCGATGCGCGAGCAAAATTTTGATACGCTGCTCTTCTTGCTTGGACGGCATTTTGACAACTGAAGAGTGAATTCCAAAATCAAAATAGGAGCAACATTCTACACACACACCTTCAAAATGAGGGGTGTTCAGGTTTTTTAAATGCAAAATTGAAAGAAATACGTCAAGTTGATATTGATCAAATTTTGACCGTATCGCCCTTTATACCGCACTCATTGACGATGGTGTTTCTCCTGGTATGGGCAGAAATAATTTATCTATCCCAAAGTAAAAATCAAAGCGCTGTCGTGAGCTATAACTTCATGCTCATTAAGCAAGATTGTTCTCACGAGTCAGCCTGGCATAGTGAGATGAACCACGGATTTAGAATAAGCACTTTCCAAATATTCAGGTTTGAACCCCATGTCTGAAACATTAAAAAGACGCTGGACAATTCCATGTGATTGCGCTTTTTTTGTCAATTGCATTTTGAGTCGATAAAGTAGATCTGTCAGTCCTTCATGCAACCACCAGAAAGACGTTTCTTTTTAATTTGTGACAACATATTCGTAGCTTTTTGCATTGTTTCCGTACAATGTACGAATGTTCTTTCTGTGTCAACAAATGCTTCGTGCTTTTGACAGTTGCGCGTGCAATTAATTACGAATGTATCTTCATACAAAGAACAAATCAGTTTCGTTGCAGAAAATAACGAATGGATTAATGAGTATTACTTTCGATTTTGTAATATAAACTAAAATTAACTTTCAGTGTACTGCAAATGAGACCTCTGTTACCCACATTTGAAATCGGCGATAGGAAAATACCGTGTATTCAGTGAATTAAGTTTGCAAAACGTAATGATAAGACATCTCCTTGGATGTGTGTTATTTGTAATTGTTTAAAATTGATCATTTGATGATTGCTTCAAAAATTTCCAACTGATTGATGTTAACGTCCTGAAATTCTATCGAGAAATAATTGAGTTGTTAGCTTGCAAAGTGTTTTCAATTTAACGTGACATAGTTGTTCAGTTCATCGAACAAACGAATAAGACCATTAAGGCCATTACATTACATTGATGTCAACGCTGCAGTTAAACTGCACAATTGCATCTTTTCTTCGCCATGGTCACGGTCGGAACTCTCGAACAGATGCGCAGAAGACACCAACTTTTCCTGTATTGTTCAAATCGTATGTCAACAAAAAATTAAGTATCACTCAACTTGTCCACTGTCATTCTTGAGATAATCTCAACCTTAGCACGAGATAAAAATCACGTACGCCCCCTCCACTCGCATTGCTTTATTTCTACTCTTACGAACATTCTGCAATAGAAATATTCCCATCTCAAAACAAACCTTATGAACGACCGAATTTTCATTGCTTTTACTGTTCGAAATTACGTCTCACAATTACGGAGGGCCATCTCAGCTGTCCGCCTATCATCTCTCTTACCGGTCAACATGCAACCGTCTTCAACGAAAGTGGTGTCTTATTTTGAAATTTCGCAAACATGCGAAAACGGACAGCCTTCGACGGACGAGTAACCCACAGACACCGATATTCACAAATCGCGTTCATAGCGTAGATCGAAGCAAAGCGCAACGAATGACAGCTGATTCGAGCACGTAATCCATGACGTGCAAACAATATGGGGACGCCCCCTCATCATGATCGCAACCAAATAAAAAAAAACTAGACCATACAACACAGCATAGGCATAGAGTAACGCCGCTCTGGAGAGCGTTTCTCCTCTGGGCTACCGTTCATTCAAAGTCTTCTCGAGCTGCGAAGCCTTACATGACGGTTACATGTATGCTGAAGGCATGCGGATGATGCATCATATTTTCGTGCTGCTGAAGCCTACTTGTGATTGCAGATCTGCATGCGCCAGATGAAAAAAGAGCTCTCATAACAATCATGTTGTAAATGGGTTGAAAATTTGTGTTTGCCGAAATGTGATTGGTTCTCGCAAAAGGTCGTGTGACGCAGGAAAAGAATCTACCATGTGTGATGGCAGTCGTCTAGAGCGTTGGATTTAAGAATAAATGTTCGATGAGTATGAAAAAAGGGGATTATCAGTAAATGGGGCCTTCACTGGTGTTTTCAGCCCAATATGTTCTTTGACAAATGATTTGTTACATTACTAATAATGTTTTTATTGCGTAAAGTGCGCTAATTAATTGATAATGTTTTGGAATTGGTAATATCTTCCCAACATCATGGGATCCCTGTGGCAGACAGCAATTTCTGCTAGAACCAAAGATGTGAAGAGAGAGTATCGAAGTATAGTTTAAAATTGAGCGTAGGGCTTTTTGTTAAGCAGTATTTCGAAGCAAACACAAACACACACACAAAATAAATTAACACTTTTTCAAACTATCGCTAGTAACGGGGTATAATTAAAAAATGAGAATTTTCTTTAAGGGCCATAACAAATAGACTTGTTTATAGAAAAGAAAACTGATTAATTTATTTTGAAGACCCATCTACTAATTTAAAAATTAATAATAATGAAAATTTGCTTTGTTCTGACGTTTGAACATAGGACAGGACCTGCCAGCTCAGAAAGAGATGCCCTCTTTTATAATTATACATGTTATGATACGTGGGTGACACCAGTGTTGTCAGATATGTTTACATAGTGATCGCATTCAATGAAGCTGAAAACAGTCCATCCACTCGAATATTTAGCTTTCCCTATAACGAAACATTTCACCTCGTAGACTAGACTGTGACGTAGTATCTCCTCTTAGCAAAAGTACCTGTTAAATGTTTTCAACAATTTTAAATTCCGGAAATCCTCCATTTGATGCAGCATAGCCTTTTCCGCTATTCTCAACATCTTCAATATTCTCAATCACCTCCATTTCCTGCCACTCTTCATCCGGCAGAGTGACGGCAATTGGAATATTCCAAGTTCCATTGGCATTTCTTGTGAAGTTCGGGAAATGAAGCTGCATCAAACTAAACGTTAATTTATGAGGTTCATTGAATTACAGTGATGCTTAAGCTGCAAACTCTGCTGTGGGAAGAAAGCTTAAGCAAGAGAATGTCTTCCTCGATTGCGTTCCCAATGCAAGCCTTAACCTATTCTCAGCGAACGGTTGGATCTCTTTTGGGAACCGATGAAAATGGAGACCCGGATGTGACAACTGCGACCAACATTTATCACTTTGCATGATTTCAAACTGATTGAAAATTTACCACTGCAAAAGTGAAAAAAAAGTGACGACTAGCAACATGGCCAAACCAACTAAAGACTGCCTGCTTGAACCTGCTTGACGGTGGTAGGGGCGGTTTTTACAGTGACCAATGAAAAGCGGTCTTTTTTGACAGGTAAATGGTGAAGTTTTTGCACTAACAGCTGGCAGGTCCTGTTCAAGGTTTGAACAGACGGGTTGTACAGCTTCTTTATCGATTTGGCGAATGCATCTTTTGATTCTAGTTAACTATTATTGTATAAAATTTACATGTCAGGTACCTTCGGCATTTTGATAGTTGACCACTTACACTATATGAATCTTAATTAGATTTGGTTTAAGAACATAATATCAAGATGTTAGGGATCTGGAAATGTAAGTTTGAGATTCTTCATACTAATTCCCATACAAACTTTGAATAGCGTGTGCAAAGCCAAATTAAAACCAAATGTGTTCAAACTTTTTTGGGACTATCAGGACCCAAATTGGCGTCAATTAAGCTTAGCGGAGCAAACATTTCGAAATTTGCATCAGTCTAATGCCCATTATTTGAGCCGGTTTCCCAGTACTTCTCCTATGAACTGTACCAGAGGATTCCAAGATACTATAGATGGTTGAAACTGGAACAATCTCGGTTTTAAAATGTTTCCCAGTGAACTTTATCCCGTGATTTATGTTCGTTTGATAGAACTATATAATCCGCTCGCGTAATGCTTCTTGTTTCGACGGCAGTTGTGTTTAAAAACTGACCATGTTGGAACAGAACAAAACATGCGATTATGTTGAGGAGAAAGAGAGCATTGATTCACATAATCTTTTTTTTTCTCTATGCACGTTTGTGTTTGGTATGAGAGAGTTAAAATAATTCTCATTTTTTTTGTTATACGTTTAGTTAAACGTGAGCAAACTCTTTTTTGTCTATTTTGTCTTCGACTTACAGACTTCTTCATTGTCGAGTACTGTACTTACCTAGTTTTCCAATGAAAAAAAAACTGTTATTTGCTAAGTTCAAACAATATTTTGGCTAATTTTATCTGTGTGTATTACAGGGTAGGGAACGACTTAATCCGGGTAGACTGTTTAAACCAGTTATTAGGATGTATGTATAAAACTCCTATATTTTTCATTATTTTTTCATATTTAATGACACGAACACAAACTCTATCTATCAGGCTAATTATTCGATGTATAAATCATGATTGATTATCAATTAATTGCTGTTGTTTTGAAGATTTAAATTACATAATCCAGAAAACCACCAGTTTCCTGCCTGCTGAAGAAGTTCGCTCAAATTTTGCCTTTGCATTGTTTGCGTTTACCGGAGGGAATGTCTTCATCAGGTCCTTCTCACATCATTAGTTGTTGTCAGAATGTGATTTTGACCATTGAGTAGAAATTTATTTCATATTTAGAATATTTTGATCTGAAATCACTATTTAGTTCATGTTTCTTCCAGTGATTTAAGGTTGATCTATGCTTATGATTATATTTTCCATCATCTGGAACGGACCTTACCTTTACCAATTAGACCAAGGCCAGTGTGGTCTCTGCTGTACACAGAAGTTGTCTCCATTGTAATCGGTTCATGACAGTACCTCGCTATCTGCGCAGAGTCCGTAGGTCGGCTTCTACTTGATCGATCCACCTTGCTCGTTGCGCGCACATTTTCTTCTTGTACCTGTAGGTTCTTTTTTAATAACCATTTTAACAGGGCTATTGTCCGACATTCTTACGACATAGCCAGCCCATCTTAGTCGACCGGTTTTAGCAATGTGTGATGAGAGGTTCTCCCAGCAATTGTTGCAATTCGTGGTTCATTCGCATCCATCTGCACTAGTCTTCTATCTGCACTCCACCGTAGATCGTACGCAGCACCTTCGGTCCAGCATTCCGTCCAGCACGAGACAATACTGTTGAATTTGGACGAGGGATGGATAACGTGGATGTTCCATCCTTTCCAGTAGCGATGTTGAAAGCTCGTGCTCCAGCTTCGTTGATTCCTTTGGCTTTTGCTGCTAATGTTATGTCGGGTTTACGAAACGAAAATTTCGGATGTTTGTCTAGAAAGCATCTTAACCAATCCCAGTTTGCGTTTTTATTAGCTTAGCTTGAGCTTGACTGACTGCACGTATCAGTGGTTGCTACTCCAGTGATTGATCAGAATCAGTTGAAATTGCACAATGAATCAACTGAATGGGGCTGGGAGTAACCGACCATTCTCACTGTACACGTTTTAGTGACTCAATTTCTTTAATAATCAATAACGGCGCCGGCCACGTCCTTACAATCAGTTGGGAATAGGGAAGGAAAGTTAGTGTGACCTTTGCTGATTAGGGACCGTGTTTACCTCTGCATCCCCACAAAGGTCACAGGAAGGAGGTTTTACTATGTTAGTAGGTTAGGGCTCGATGGATCAGGATTCTCCTTGATAAGTGATGTGATCATATATATATTATGCATTATAAAATTAAATGAACATTCACACATACATACACATGTATACATACACAAACATACACATACATACAGTAGCAAAAAAAAAATCTGAGAAAACCCTGCTCCCAAAAACCACGTTGTTCAACCTCCTGTCTCCCGTCAACCATCAATACTTCCAAATGAAAATCTGACAACTCAATAACCAATGTATAGACCTTATGCAATCAAAACCTCATGCCGACAAAACCTACAGACCCGAAGCTATCACTACACATGTGAAAAAGCCATCCCTGGACACAGCAACCCCAAAAATCCGCACCCCTGTGAAGGACAGGCAACACACTCAAAACCTCTCCACAGCCTACAAATATACAGAAAACAATGCGGACAAAGCTCGAACTTACCTCCACAAAGTGGTCAGGACCACAGCTGGGGTCAAAGTTGACACACCAACACGAGCACCTCCCCCTCACCCCGACGCTGACCCCGCCGAACATCGGTGCAAAAAAAAAAAAAGCCGAGGTGAATTCATCTTATTAATACACATGATTTGTTACCGCGTGAAATATCCCAAACAACTAGGTGTAACCCACGAAGAACTTTGAAAATATGGCATTCAGTATGAATTGGTTTGTGAAAACTACGCATACAGTGTTATACAGTATTATTGATAAATTCACCTCGGCTTCCTCCCGGCACCGACACCTCAGCAAGGTCAGCATCGAGAAAAGGAATACGCCACGTTGGTACGTCAACCCCGACGCAGCTGCAGTCCAAACCACCCCATGGAAACAGTTCAAATCTCCACCCACACAATCCTCTGTACCTCTACAAGCCCCGAGAAACCTCCAATATGCCACCCAAACCCCTCACAGAAACACGGACCCTTGAAATCTTCACGTCCAAAATGACTCCCTCACACATGCCCGACAACCTCAAATCCATGAACCCTATCAACATGAAACCCTGATCACACCAGGTTCACACATTTTGCATAATGTTGTCAAACCTTCATCCAAAAACACTGACAATTGTCAAAGTTACAGGAGGCTGAACATGGAGTCTTCCGCCAACAAAACCCCGCTTGGCCTCTCCCATGCCACTGAGTGTACATACACATACATATACATACATATCGAAACAAAAAATATTGGAATGGGACACAAAAGGGAGAAAATGGAAAGCAGCTCACCCGGGTTTCCAGAACATTCCATTGCTGTGGTCTGCAACATCGAGCAACAAGAGCAGGTCCGCGTACCCTGCAGATAACATTCTGTTCTTGGGAGATGGTCGACCATGAACGCTCCACGACCATTAACCAAACATCTCCGAGTGACGCGGGTGAACTCGAGCTCCTCCTGTCACCGCAAGGCTGTATGTTCGGGGTTCCGTCTGCTCCGGGGACACTTTGTTTTTACACCAGTCGAAAGCCTCGTGTTGGACCGCAATCAACTCTTTAGTGACCGAATCATTATCAACACTACACAATAATTTCCACTAAATATCTAATTATCTCGACAATTTGCCAGATAAAACAAGCAGCGAAGCACAAACACGTCAGTCCCGGAGCGCGACCTACTTCGATCTCCTGTGTTGCAGTGATGATTACGTTTTATCGATTTACAATTTAATTAGCCAAAATCATGGTCACTTTGCTCTAAAGAAGACTCACTCGTATTTGTTACAGTATAATCTCTAAACACTAAAACTTGTATTTGCAGCAGAAAGTTTGCAAAATCTTAAGTTGAAAATTTATTGCGTTTGTCGAATTAGGATTCGCATTAAACATTATGTCGTTGGGAGTAATCCAAATTTAAAAAGAAGTTAGTTTCAGTTCACTACTAGAGTCTAAACCCCAAGCAATACCGAATTGTCTTAAAAAATAAAAATCAGTAAATTGCCAGGATTAGATCACTTACACAACCGATGTTCAAATGGGTGATCTATCTCGTGCTTTTGACATTTATTTTCAATTCGTGCATAACACTTTTACAGCAACTCCGAAGCCAGATAAAGATAACTCAGATACAAAAACTATCGTCTTATCAGTCTTGTGAGCGATAATAATATCACTCCAGATTCTCCAGTTATTTCGGCCGATAAACAATACAAAAAATAATCACGATGTTGAAACTTCACTGGATTCATACTGTTGGATATTGAAAAAGCCTTTATTACGGCTTAGCATTGCGAATTGATTCACAAAATGATAAACTTGGAGTTCCCCTACTCCCTCATAAAATTAATTCATTCCTTTCTAGAGAACAGAGATCTCGATTCCTCTCAGATGCACACTATTCCAGCTAGTATACCACAGTGGAGCCTCTAATCTCCCTACTGCACGATGCACCAGATTTTCCAGATGTGGACAATATCAATTTGCTAGATGATACAGCCATAACCTCGTCATCCAATGTTCGAAGTTACTATCCTCCTCAATGCTAGCCTGGTTTAGTACTGTAGTTATTGCAAGAAATGGAAAATCAAAGTGCACGCATAGAAAACTGTTGAAATTTCCTTCCGAATCCTTATTACAACGGATTGAAATACCTTGGAACTATGAAACAAAATATTTGGGCTTTATTTTGAATAAGAAACAAATTTCTTCAGAAACACTCTCAACATATCTTTCAAAATGTGGAAAATTGATTAAAATTATGTCTCCGTTTATAAAGCTGAATTCATTATTCTTTATTATTCTTTAAAATTTTGATCGATGTATATTTCACAAGTATGGACAGATCTTGCCATGACTCACAGGAAAAGATTAGAAAATTTTTGAAGATCATTCATAACTTGCCCCTTGGTTTTTACTGAGCTTCTACATGAAATTAGTTATATAGAAACGATCAATCTTGTAATGATATTAAAACAACATATAATCAAAATGTACAAGTTCTTTTTCGATATGTTGCGTACTCTGTTTGTTTAGTGTTAAGGTCTTAGTTTGTAAGTTTCTCTCTAACCGGAAGTTTTTGATATAAAATATTGCTTTCCTTCGAATGAAGTCTGTTATATTAAATCAAAATGATGAAAAAAATATGTGAAAACCATCCCAATGCTGAATGTGTTAACCGAGCTCATTGTTTTTAACATAAGAAATGTTTTCGTATGATCGTTCTCAAAATAAGTAGACATTTGATTGATTGATTTGTTTGTTAACATAGTTTAAGTCTCTTAGAAACATCTCCCTTTTAAATGAATAAAAAGAAATAGAAACCGATTTTTTTAGATTTGTTGAAGCAGTGCAAACATTGAAACGCATACAGTAAACCTCCTCGACACACATTTCGCACCATGTCGTATCGTAGGCCAGGATCAACAACCTAACCTTAATCGGTTCTTATCTTCAATATCTTTATTGTTTGTCTTCATCAAACCTAACAAATGGCAAATATATAGAAAAATGCATAAACAGCTTAACTTTTTTGCTGTCAAATCTACCAAAGATGAAACACTTTATAAATTCTCTACGACTTTAGTATACATTTGAGAATAATTACTACCTAAGTGACATTCTG